>JACEOJ010000082.1:314554-457659 GCA_013761285.1 Campoletis sonorensis
GGCACTTGAATAATGACTTATTTATTATGCTTCTCTTGGATAGCCTTACAATGGATCCAATTTTGAAACAATTTGTCTTGCGATATAGTTACTCGGCCACTTTTAATGTTTTATCGAGAGTTATCAAAAGTTTTTCATTGTGTTTGTGACCCACATACACTCCCCTGTTCACCGGGTCATTGAAGCGAGAACAGGGGCTGCTCGTAGTCCGCAAATATATATGTTTATTATCCCCTTGGCGTATCATCTCTCACCCCACATTGGATATTCGGATTTGTCATGCGTCGGCGAATGGAAACCGCGCCTTAAGGCTTTTCGTATTACGCATAGGGTACCATTATGTTATTACATGGGGTGTTAGTTCGAGCACTAAGAGTTGCATGTGTGTATAGAACCTTAGAATATATTGGAATAAAAATGTGTATGTTGCTGATACAGATGACAGCATCCCTTGATCACATACACCTTGTTATCGGGGATCACTTTATAGTTCTATTTTCTTCAATGGGACACGAAGCATCCACGATCTTGAGCAATGCAAATAAAGCACGACTTGAATCTTTCTCAACAGAGGACTAAACTAACATTGACGATGTCGAATATTTCGCCACTGAAAAAACTTCCCCTCGGGAGATGAAAATCTCCCTCTTTATCTGATCCGCAGCCCGAGGAAAATAAGCGGTCAGAGAGATTCCCCGAACGTTCAAGCAGAAGAGGCGAGCGTTCGGGGATCTGCGCTGAAAAAGTCTGCGAGTCGACCTACGCCGCGAGAAATATTTTCTGCTATTGCTCCCTCAGAAAGGCAATAACACCAGCAGGTCAGAGTTATTTACTGGTTTCGCCGTTCGACCCTTTTTATTTTCGCATTTCCAGACAACAGACGCCCTACGGAAAAACTTATGTCTAACCAAAACTACGAGACTTGATATGAAGCGATCAGCTTGTTTGAATCTTAGAAACCCTCCACGAAAAATATCTCAAGATCCAGAGTGTTTCATGATTTTTTGAAATAACAATTAATCGGTAACATCCAGATTTGTCCATTTCTAATGCTTTTCCAAAAATGATTCAAGATCTCTAGGAAAACTTGTCACTCATCCAAAATGAACCAATTTTCATTCTTTGCTTGATGAACTGCAATAAAATAACTTCACAGACATTAATAGACGGCCATATTCTAATTTTTTGACAACCAGCTACAGCGAAAGCAGCGACATATATAACATTGGTTTAGTAGAGTATCCATTGCTCCGCAAGGGCAAGAGCGACGATCAAGCGGTGACTTGGGTTTTGAGCCCATGCACGAGCAGCGAGGAATATTGGGCGCCTTGACTCATACTCTCGTCTCTTCCCTCTTCTCGCTCTGTCTCTGAATTGCTACGTTGGATATTGAAATCCTAGGGGTTGCACGTAGACACACCCGGACTGATAGTACTCACCACTGCTGCGCTATTGCTATTCGTCCTGTAAGCTGGTTTCTCTATCCATGTCTCTATGGGTACCGGTCTCGAATAAGCGCAGACATATCGACCACACACACGCTGTCCAAAAGGAGACTCTACGTGATCGCGTTACCTCACCGTGAAACTATCCGCTTCTGTCCTACGTTCCACAATTTATATACATCTTGGGTTTCCTCTGCTGACACAAAACTCGATTTATGCTGGCAAAAATGCCCTCGTTCTGCATAATACATTGACAAAGTGTTTGCAAAATGAAAACAGAACTTGTTACCACGTCATCTGCTAACCAGACAAGACACACCAGAGATTTTTCCTCCTCTTCCGCATTTTCTGTACGTACATGTATACGCAATATCTCGACTTGCACGTGAACTGCATATCGCAAAACTACCCCGAGGAGGACCCTACCCCGACCCTCGGATGTAACTTTTTGCCCTCTCGAAAATTAATTTAAAAGATAGACGACTGTGCTCGGAATAACAAAGAACTTCAATCTTGTCTTCTTGCCGCGTAATGTCACTGCGATAACTCGAGTGCTTCTTGTCTCTCCGGTCGCCATTTTATGGCAAAAGAAATTTTCTACCATTGTCTTGACTTGATTACTTTTTTTTTACTTTTTTATCGTGTTCCCGTTAAGAAAATAAAAGATTCGGTAGTAGTTTGAAACTACGACTAAAGTATACGCTCATTGCCTTTCATCGTTGGAAGGCATTTTGAGAAATACGGAAAGAAACGGAAATAATATTCTGGATGGGCTGAGAAAACAAAATTCGCGAGTGTCATGGTGGATCTATTTCAGAACAAGTTTTTGTACTTGCTCTTTGCTTAATGGCGTCGAAAGTCATTTTCTTCAGATCTACCATTAGCATTGGCAGGACTAGAACGTAGAATTGAGTTTCTGGTTAGATGGAGCATCGATGGCAAAAGATTGAAGAAAAAAATATCTCAACTTTGAGTCCTCCAAGCAAAAGTTCCGTAGTTGAATAGCTGGGATAGCTAAAAGAACTTGATTAAATCTGATTCGATGGGGATCTTTGAGAAGCCATGGAAGAGAGCAAAGAATAATGTCGGTTCGGAAAATTCTGATCTAATGTGGTGCTTTGGGGAGAGAGGAAAAAGAGTAAAGAATAATTCTGCGGTTGGAGAAGAATATTGGCCACGTGGGCTTGGATAATAAAGTGGTTCGATTGTCGAGGGTGTTTTTAACGTCGTCAACCTGGCGGTGAAATACGAGCGGATGGAGAGGTTCTGTTTCTTCTTCAATTGGAAAATCCGAGAGAGTAAGGACAAACGACAATCATAGAAGTTGGAAACAGCACTAGGGCGGAGGGAGGGAGGGAGGGAGGCGGGTTATTTTCCGGATAACCCAAAAGTTTGTTCAATTTACCATCGGGTGGGAACAGGCGAAGAGACTAGCGTGTAAGGCGGTTGATTTAACCGTGTGACCAAGCTCTCCAGGCTTTCTATCCCCTTTAACTAATCCGCTGAATCTACTGTCAACCATCACTAATTCACTCGATATTACAGTTACATAAACTTCTACTATCTTGAATGAAGACCTTTTAGGCTTCGGCGAAAAAATAAGATCTCGCGTTGATAAGCTTAGCTGGGTCAGGGTTCAGTTGGTCTCGTTTAACGATCACTGAACCAATGGCAAAACGTGTGTTCGGATCAAATCTGATGACATGACTCTGGGTAAAAGTGACCTACCCCTTAATGGCTCGTCGTAGATTGGCTCTGGGAATAATGCTGAAAGTTGGTTCGCACTCGTACGGTCCGCGCTTTTCTGTAACACGCGTAACAAATGACATGTAACATGGTGTAGAGTTGGCGTAGCGACCGCTCAAAATCTGGGTCTCATGATGAGGTATCGAGGGAAAAGGAGCGTGAGCAAGTCAGCGAATAAATTCCGTATACATCCAACGCTCCCTATCTCTTTTATAAAACTTGGAGCCAGGATGAGACTTCCCTTGGGACTGGAAAGGGTGGTTTGTCCCTCGGGGATGATGTACTCGTCACGAAACTACCGATGGCGTTTCTTGCGTGGACCACCGCTGGCAACTCGACTCTAAGCTGATGCTGAATGTGCGCTGGGACAAAGAAAGATGGAGAAAGAAGTAGTGCAAGTCCGAGGATCCAACCCTTTCTCTTTCTATCTTTCGAAAACCCCCTTAACGCTCCGATGAGCCTTCCTCCCCTCATCCCTTAGCTATAGGTAATAAGAGCCCGCACTTTCCCTCAACGCTGCGTTGTAGTCCGCACAAGCGAGAAGCAACGAAAGCAGTGGATATTGGCTTCGCTCGAAGAAACTTTCACCAGCCCCTACAGAAAGACAAGTGTCGAAGTTGGCCTCTAGGAATCTCCATCTTCCAAGCATCTTCTATTACCTTTCTATCCCCGTCTCTCTTTCTCTTTACTTCGATTTCGCAAGTATCCTCCTGGGAACAGGAAACCGCAGTGCCATGAATCAGCTGAAAAAGACGCCCGGGTGCCATTATTCCCAAGCGGTATCCGGAATCATCATTCCTCTGGATCTCTAGTGTCGTCGGCGGTCGTTCGATATCAGCAAATTTGTACGTAATTAACCAGTACGTAGACAAGCTTCCAAAGTACTTCACAAAAGCCGGACTACTAATTAGATTTACGGGGCTGTTTGTACCGAACAACCTTTTTGGAACCATTGAAAGCTGTACAGAACTAAAGTGGATTCCCTGACCCGTTGATTCGTTAAACTGCGAATGATCCCAGAATCGATTTGGCTGGATTGTTCCCTAGCGAACGAACAAGAAGGATTGGCTAGCAGTTTACGACGATGTCTATGGAAAGACGAACTTGCGCTCTCGAAGATCGATCGGTACGCCGCGCGTACAAAGCCAATATATAGTTATAAATACTGCGACGAATAGATGGATGGCTGCGAAATTCCAAGACTTTTCACGAAGGTCTCACTCCGAGGTTTCTCGTATTGGGAGCACGTAGCGCACGACGGGCCAGCATGGCCGATGACAAGCCCACGTATCCATGGGCCGCCATACTCGAACCGTCGTATTTTAGCTCCTGTTACCTTCGATGTATAGATTCACGGACGATTTTTCTACGCACACGTCCAAAGTTTCATATCTGGCGTTAATGGATCGTCACCACGCATGAAAACACAAGTAAGAGCTGCGTGGACTTTTACTGAACGTTCTGGGATTGGGGGTCGAATGGAAGGTCGATAAATAACTTTTTTTTAATGCAAATGACCTGCCGAAGTCTCGAATTTTTCTGTTTCCCCATCGATCTTGTAGGAAGAGCTCCGGTGAATCATTGAAATCATTGCAACATCAAGTTTATAAAATTTCCGTAGCTCGAATGTAGCATTCGAGCTCATATCCCCATTTTCTAGTTTTTACACCTCCCGGGCGTAGAAGGTTGAAGCAACGAATTATTTACGGGTCTACTGTCGCGGTGGTGATTACGGTAACACTCTAAAAGTTTCAGCCTTCAGTTAATTCTAGTGAACACACCAGCGGAGTGCGAGACTGTAAGCAAGGAGCACCATGTGCTAGTTAAATATACATGTAACGGAGTCCCATGGGTTACAGAGCCCCAAAACCATGAATCCCTTAAATTATATGGGAAACCGCACTTTCACGCGTGTCATAAAATTCACACTACGCCCTCCAGTTCCTCTCTCTCTCTTTCTTTCTCGCGTTCTAGCTTTCGCATCGCTTTGACAATGGCGCGATGGATGCCCTTGGAAATTTTTCTCCACTGTGCAACCCCGTTGCGGAACGTTATTCGTCTCACGAAGTGTGGGTTAGAATTTGCCGCCGCGTAATGCATATTGTAACGCGTCACTAGGTCGTACGTCTTCGGGTTTTTGGTGATGCGGAGCAAAGTGTCGTGAATACGTACGCCGCAGCCTCATAAAGGCAATGGCATCACGATATTATATCGCTCCGCGAAAGAGTCGAATTGCCTTCGACACAACGAACGGGGAATGTTGAGGATAACACGATGGGCATGTAATTCCAAGCCGTTTTATATTCTAATGTCGATCGCGAAACCAGGCCGAAAATTTCTCAACGATATGGAACATTAGCAGCTTCTCCCCTCGATGGATAGCAAACCGTAGGGCTACCCGGAAGAGTGACATTTACTAAAATATCGATCGAACCTTTTACGACTGCAACGTTCACCGCGCCCCGAGCTGGCAGTTGGGTACATACGCTTTTGTCCGCGCCGCAACAGCCGCGACTACGACACACGAAATTGCGGACAAACTTCTCCCCACACTCTTTCTCCAGCTCTCCACTCTTTTTCCTCGCAGAATCCTCGAGATCCTGACACAGCCAATCAACAAGCTGGCTTTTATCGTCGAACCATAAGAATGCTGCCCCACACCCTGCCTCGCTCGGTAACTTTATTCACAAAGAACGAGAGCCCGAATCGTATTTGCTGTGTATCCATTTACTGCCCTGCACTCGCAACCACCGCGCTTGCATTGTAATGTTTTATGGCAGGCATAGAATGACCATAATGCGCTGCAGTGATGATTGAACATGACGTTGCTGGCTCATTCTCAATACATCCTTTTGTTGCTCCCATCAGACTTCGTGGCAAAACGCCCTCGATAAGAACTACTTCCAATGAAAGGAAGACACGTGCTGTACTAAAGATAAATGTTGCGGTCCCTAGATCTAGTTCCATTGACTTCATCCCCTTCTGCACTATGCAGATCAACTTTGGAATGTCATCGTCCAAGCCCATGGTGCCCATGGTACGTGGGATCATCAAAAATCGACCTCGGATTTCGACATCTTTTGTCTTGCAAGTCCAACAAAGATGTCGATCCATGGGGTTCTCTCGAACCATCGTTTGAATCGAATGAACTGGTTCAGTTCTCTCAAACGCTGAAAAAACGCTTCTTTCAAATGCTTCTCTTCAAACGTTTGTTTGGAACGTAACATGATTAAGACTTTTTTTTAATGAATGTGAGTACTTTCAATGTCAACAAAATATATATTTTTTCCGGGATTCATTCAACGTCGATGTCTGATGAGAACTCAAAAACCCTTTAATGTCGAATGATGATATTCTGCCCACTGACAGTGGCGCTCAGTGATCGCGCTAGTGAAAACATGTTTTTATCTGCGGCCACATACTCCTGCCATTGGAATTGAACGTCGTTTGAAGATATCGGTGCAAGACCGTAATCAACAACTAACCACAGCGGCTGTGTACGTGCGGGATGCATAATTAACTTGGCCCATTCGATTCGTTAATAGATGCAGCGGAAAATCGAAGAGTGATGAAGTCGGGGGCGGTATTCTCTCCTGTATTATAACGTCTGCGGTTGTACGGTTGCACAAGAGCTTCACCGCTGAAATTGGAGTGGCGTAGCAGCCACAAGCAGACTATTCGTCTAACCCACCCGATCTCCTTCCCTGATCCACTTCCATTCTGGATGCAACAAACTCTTCATCACTCCTTCTCTCTGCCCTGCCACCCCACCCTCCCCCGCCCGTTCGCCAATGTACATCTCCTCTCAGTTTCTTCTTCCCTCATTCCCCTTGTAAGAAGCAGTTTTCAATTAGGCTCGATTACCCACCCACACCATCCTACTCGGGGTAGAACAGCATCTTACTTCCGCGATGTGATCCAAGCCAAGGCAGAAGGAGCGCAACATTAGATATGTTAGCTTTTTTCAGTCCCGCCAACAGACAAAGACGAGAAGGAAATCTTTCGGGCGTGACTTGTCACTCTCTCTCTCTCTCTCGCTCTCTCTCCCTTTGTCTCTTCGTAACAACGTTTCGCTTTTTTCCCTTTCAGCCCTTTTTTTTGCCTGCTACGCTACAGCCGTCAGTTTACGGTACACGTCTGACAGTTTGGACTCGGTACAGGGTGTGTCTTCGAAATAAATCATGATTCGTGAAGATGAATCCAAGGCGAAGGTTTGCTCCGACCCACCCTGTACATTCGCAAATATACATACACTAAGTATGCAAGGGGAAAGAACGTCATGATGCACAAAATAAAAGCCAGAACACCGCACGAGCAAAGACGACTTTTCACTCGAAACAATTTTCCTCCTGGAGTCTCGAGTAACCGTATTTTGAGATCCACTTTCCCCATGCCTTTCCTTGCCGTCTCATTTTCCTCAAATCGATATAGATGTATGCACACACCGGTTAATACACCGCATCTCTCCTCGAGCACGAATCGCGTGTATACTCTAAATCCTCAGTGGGGAATCCTTGAAACAACAAAGGGTGCAGACTAAGGGGAGCCTCCTCTTTTCCCGAGTTTCATACTTCGGCATTTTGTTATCTTCACAAAACTACCACGAAATATATCGCGAGAACACAATCAGACGACGCAGAACTTTTGCTGCAGCATTATCGGGATGAAATTGCAGAAAATCGCAGAAAAAAAATGATCCTTCTTAATGCAATCGATCACAACGTCTTCTGACGATTCCCCATAAAATTATTCACCGTTAACAATTCGTGGATTGCAACTATTGTTGGAAATTCAAACCCTATTTCCCAAGCGGAACTCACTCCCGATAGATAGCGTCGTTGATCGATTCGAGCGTTTGTCGTTCCCAACATCTCTACTTCGTTTCCATGCGAAATTGGAGCTCAGAGGAAAACATGTGTCCGCCGTACTTTATACAGTGTAATTCGAGCCGAGAATGTAAGCAGGGTGCTGTTGGCGTCTTACTGCCATCAGTCACGTGCCAATCGACGCCATTTCATCGTCTTCCAACCCCCGTCTTCGCACCGTTCACTCGTACCTACTTCTCCATGGTTCAGGATGACATTTTGAGAAAAAAACTACGTGGTTAAAGTCCTTTTCCATCGGATCTCGTCAGCTCGATCTGTTTCCCTATCCACGGACATACGACACTCGATCCTTTGGCTCGAAGATAAGAAGCGAAAACAAATAACCCAGTCTGCCATGAATACTTTCGACGTTTTAAAGTGTTTCAGAGGCTCAACCCAATTGTTCCATGGCAATGATCATAACTCTGTATTATCGCTTGAAATAACGATATTGGAAGCTTGATTGCATCAGCCTCCAATAATTGGTACTTCTACTCACTGAGCACAAAATAAAGAAACCGCGGAAAAAGGAGCAGGAAGACAAAAGAACGAATGACAGAAGTTGAGTGATTCTTGGTGTTTCTGCACGTTTTGCCTTGAGGCGCCCTGTCATCGTGTCTTCCATACGTACATCTTAGACTCTTAGTATCCACGAAGAAAATTGTGTACAACAATAGAAAAGCACAGCTGCATTGATACGAGAATGAGAGAAAAAGAGAGAAATAAAAGAAGAGAATAGTGAAGGGGAACTCCCGATTGTCATGTCTTTTCAGTGGAACCTTTCTGTAGACATACATGAAATGCAAGAGGGAGTTTGGAAAATGGTCCTCACTATATATTTATCCCTAGGCAAAGATCCAACCCGCTTTCTCAAACGTTCCAACCTCTGCCTACACCCTCATGCTACTCGTCTTTTCACTCCTTCTTTTTTCCCTTTTGTACTTCGTCTATATTATTTGCCTGTAGGGGTGTAAAAAAATTCGCGACGAAGCATGAGAACATGAAGATACACGTCTACCTTCTTCCTGTCATCATCTATTCTTTCCGGGATTCCAAGAATAGACCGAGAAGATGCCAAAAAATAAGCGAAATGTATACTGGAGTTTTCAATCAACAACGATGGGTAGGCGGTCGGTGCGTGGCTCCGCGGCGATCACACAAGTCAAGCAGCATCGACTTCGGTCAGTACTTGGTTGGGTGACCCGCTCAGCCATGTACCGGCTGGCGAATCAATCGCTGAGCGGGAGGCAGTTTTCGCTGAGTTTCTGATGGTGTTAACCAACTGAAAACCCAGTGAAAACATAGTGGCCTGCATCGGCCAAGGTTTTCCACAGTTTCCCTTGGTCCTCGTGCGAATGCGATACGGTAGTGCATTAGGAAAGAGTGGCTGTGGGCAACACTCTGGAGGGGAACTCAAGGAACTCAGGAACTCAGGAACAGTGTAGTGGGGATAAAAGTGAGGGAAGGGATCGTGAAAACCTGCAAGGGCATACGCAGGAATAATAGTCAATAAATGCAGGAGCTTTCAGTACTGAAAGTCAATACTGTTGGGTTTCCGATCCAGAATGCAATTCCCAGTCGAAAAGTCTTTCTCTGTTTTTTTATCCCATAGTTTCCTGATGAGTTATCAAAGATTAAAGTTTCGATAACTAATCTTGCTCTGGCTACGGATGGAATTTAGGTGACGATCTGACAATCGATGCCAAAAGTCATCGTGAGCGTCAGATCGGTCGAACTTTAATCCTCCACAAAACATCAGGAATCGGTTGGATCGAAAAACCGCTGGAGACTCTTGTCTCAGAATGTCATCCTGAAACTATACTTCACGGTCGTTGCTTTCAACCGTGGAATCCCCTGTACGACAAAGGAACAGATACGAATCCATCCTGGATATCTTGTAAAGCGTTTGCACCATAGGACACGACGATTTTTCGCGATACACCAAGAGGATTACCGATACTTCAGCTAAAATCCTCACGTGTCATCCTCAACTTTTATCGCTCTTTTTCTTCTCCCCTTTACTGCATAGATCCTTTCGCCACACACGCAGGCTATTCACGATCTCGTGTCCCGAGACTTCAGTCGTTTCGTCCGGCCATACCCGAAGCTCTGTGAATTTTTCGCTTTCTCCCTTTAATACTCGACCGAACAGTAAAGAAAAAAAAAGAAAAAGAGTCCTTCAAGGGATGAGAGCTTTGTGTGACGCGTTTTGTAACCCCTGAACACTGCGATCCTCGAGAGAAGCACTTTTTTCTTCCTCTCCAACCCAGAGCTTCTTATCCTGATACCTGTGAAGGAGTTTCACCAGCATATACAGCAGAAATTAGACGTTCTCTTAAACGGACCTTAAGATCGAGAAGTCGAGAGTTCCAGAGCGGATTAACATTTTTTTTATACTCTTTTAGTCATTTTTTCGTTTGTTTTTTTCCTCTAGACTACGACGTTTTAATGTTGTACATAATTAAGCATTGTATTCGAGCAAATGCCTCTGAGATAAGAGCACGAAATCATCACGTCACCGGGTCCAGATAAAATTCGCCAGCGGAAAATAACGCCCAGGGAGTATTAATTATTCAGCCGCGTATTGTGTAAAGGAAAAATGTTGCTCGAAAGATTTAAAAATAAAAAATAATTCCTGGGGAAAAAAAAAAAAAAAACGAAGGAAAAGAGACATTTCTGGCTCGGGGGCGAGCTTTTTATGGCGTACTTTAGTTTCGACAACAAATGTTTCCCCCGGGCCGATTTTTCACGCGTCCCGCTTTCCCCAAGACTATACTTCTTTCTCACTCTTTCTATTTATATACATATATACATACATCTCCGCCACCCACACTCCTCTCGCCCGATCTTGCTCCGGAGAAAGATGGAAAGTGTAATACGCTGTTTCAGAGTTCTGGCAGAGTGAACACCACCGGGTGGAGCGAAGAACGCGAAGAGAGAAACTGGTACGATTTCTCAAATGAAATATTATTACACCCGAGCCGACCATAGACCTTCCAACCTTCCATCCCTCCTTTCCCTCGTGCCTCCCTTCGCACGAGCGTAAAGCAAAGTCGAGCGACGAAGGGTTTTCTACGAAATATATATAATATCAAAACCCAACACGTCTATCATATTCCGTTCTAATGTCACAACATCTAAAGAGCCCTTCAAACCTTCCGTGCCATATAAAGGTTCTCCCAAACTTTATAAATTAGTTTAATTTGCCGCATACTCAAAAATATTCTTTTTTCTTTATTCACTTCTTTCCTGGACTTGAAAAAATTTATAATTCTAATTATTTCTGAATCATTATCAATTAATTAATGGCAATTAGTTATTATGTCTCAATCATGGCACAGAAAATGGTCTTTTTTTTCTTCTAAAAACCATTAGAGCAATGGTTATTGATTAATTGATAATGATTCAGAAATAATTGTTCCAATTATGTCTCAATCTTCTGGACTTTAAAAAATGTATTATTCTAATTATTTCTTAATCATTATTAATTAATTAACGATCATTAATAATCATGTCTTAATCATTCCAAAGAAAAAGTTCCTTTTTTTTAAGTTTATTCGATAACTGCGAAAGTTTTCCAAAAAAACGAATATTAATTTATGATTTTTCAACCCTTCGCGATATTTACAAGTCAAACTTAATTCCTTGTATGCTAAAATGATAACTTTCAACGAAATTAATGAAACGATAATCTTTTGACTTACTTGAAAGAAAATGAAGCAAAAAATTGACAAATTTTGACAAAGAAAAACAACGTCGTTATTTTTGAGCAGGTGCCCCCCATCGACTGACATTCTCTTTCGAGTTTAGTACAGAATAGTACATACGAGAGTCAACGACTAAGTTGGCATCGGTATATACATGACCTTCTCGTTTTGACGAGAGTTTTTCTCCTTAAGAAAAAAGTCACCACTGGGAATGCTATTCGTAGGTCTATATCTATGCAATGTACTATTGCATTTAAAGAAAAAAGGTGTATAGTATAACCCGTCAGGTGTATGTTCCAACGAGAAACTTTTTCGTCCTCCCTGACGACTCAAGACGACTAACAGTCGCGGAGTAGACGAAAAAAAAAGGAAAATATCTTCGCTGCTGTGGTCGTGCCAGACGCAAACTCTCGGGCGTTCCTCTCGCCCGATTCACAGTGAATTCTAACGGATTTCCCAAAGCTCTTTTCTTTTAACTTTTATCACACGACGAAACTTGGTGTGGATTCCTCCTTCTTTAAAACTCTTTCGAATTTTTTATATTTCTTTTTTTTTCTTCCAAATAATTTTTCTGGCAACAGGAAATTTGTGTAATTATTGCGTTTTATTTATTTAAGAACAATTAGGAAAGAGAATTTGAGGGGGATTTAAAATTGGACGAAATTACATTGGCACGGATGACATTTTTATTTTTATTCTGCGTAAAAAAATTCAAATTTTCAATTCTCCATAAATTTATGACCAACGAGCGATACATTAAGTTTTGTTGTTACTAAAGAAGTAATTATAATAAAAAAATCTCGAAAAATACTTCCATTAATTAATCGCAAAAAAAACGAACTATTTTCTTATCTACAACACATTTAGTCTTTTGTTCATATCTCCATCTCTTCCTCTCGTTAATTTCATTTAACAACGTGCGCGATGCGACAAAGGGCTGCTCAGCCGAAGCCTTGTTCCCTCGTCATTGCCGCTGGGTTTTTTTGCTTCAAGGAATAATTAGACGAAGAGACTTTCCCCGCGAGATCCTTTGTACGCGCTGAAGCAGATGCACGCGCGGAGGAAGGCGATGTTTTGCTTTTTTCGAAAGGGGGCTAATATTTAATTGCAAGAAGCACAAGGTGTAGCGTTATTCCATCCTCTACAACAACAACAACGAAAAAAAAAGCATGGGATGATATTAAATTTGTACATGAAGCAACGTTGTCCACAAAATTTCATTTTTATCCACTTCTTTCAACTTAATTAGTCTTTTTTTTTTGCGCTCGTCGTTTTATTATTATTGTTCATTATTTTTATGCACTGTGCAAATATAACTGAACCAAAACAATTAAATTTCAAGGTAATTTTTCATTTTTCTTGCAAAATAAAAAAAAATATCGACTTGAGAGATCATCGTAACTACACAACGGACCGAATATTCACTACTGTCTGTACAAATTCCAAAATATAGTCTGAATTCAATGGAGTTTTTCGTTAAGACATTTGAGTCAACATATAAAACCTCATACAATAGAAATTTGACGAAACTCAAGCCTGTCGACTGTACATTGGAATAACTTATCGCGATAAAAATTTCCAAGCGTTGGCCTCGCTTAGATCACAAATTCCAGTTATCCGTTGAAAGAAACTCGAGGCGCATTCGCGGTTTTCACCAAAGCAGTGGAGCACACCATAGAGCGGAATTTATTCGACAGAGATTACGAGGAAAGTTTTCCAATTGCGGTAGGAACGACAGTGAGAAAAAGTAGGGAGAATTACGACTCGTAAGGACAAAGTATTGAAGGACGACATCGAAAACCAATCGGACTCTCCGGAGGCATAGAATTCGCCGTAAAAGTCGAGTAGCATAAACGTGGTGGCGATCGGCCTAGTTCGATACGGTAAATAAATGTGCTATATATATAAAAAACATTTTTGCGAGGCTCCTGAATCGATCCGTTGCGAGAAATCGGAGGATCTAAGAGAAAATGCAATTTGAAATCGATCATCCATTCGAATACGATTTCCAGAAGCTTGTGGCCAAGAATTCAAGGGTAATTATTGTTCAGGGAATTCCGAAAAGTTCTGTTCGTTGCCAGTTTTTTTCGCTGATGCGTACGTTAATGAGATAATAGTTCATTAGTGACAGCCAATCGAGTCCAACCATAAAAAGAGTGCGCGGCGTGACAAGCATGAAATAGCAATGAGGGGCGTGCTCGGTTCTTTATATCTGCGATGAATAGACCACGTTTCATCGCGACTGACCAAATTGCCGAAGTCTAATCGATTTAATTATCTCATCAATATCACATGATCGAGAAAAGTGTCTGAGAACTTTTATCTTTAGAATTTGAAAATCTATTTAACCTGTAAATCTTGGGCACGATTTTTGGGACACCCCGTATATAGCGGTGTAGGATTTTAGCCTCTATTATATAAAAGACCAGTGAAAGCTTTTTTCCACATTTATAGATAGATTAATTGTTTTCACTGGCGTACCGATTAATCGTCCGACGCGTTTATAGTGCACAGAACAGGCCAAAAGATCTCACGGCGAAACGAGCTCTTTAATGGCGAAAGGGGTGAGCACGAGCAATCCCTGGTATGCCGTACGGAACAGATATTAATAACCCGCGGAGAGACGCGAGGATTCAAGAGAAAGGGGTAGTATTCTCTCTGGTGAAGTTTACCCAGTGAGAATTCCATGAAATCACGCATCCCTTGCTCTTTCCGGCCATAATCCTGGCTCGGGAACGCGAAGGGTGTGTTGTTTCGTTGTCTCGTTAGCAATAATTTATCATAGCTCAAACGTTTTCTTCGTTTTCAAGGAAAATGATAAGTCGCTATGTGCTTTGTAACGAATTGCTCTTATGACGCTATCAAATTTTTCGTCCTCATGATTGACATGTAAATCCGATTCGTATTTACTCTATCAGACGCACACGAGGACTCGGTCTTATCTGAAGTAGGTCAATTAATTAAACGTGCACGTGTACTGAGCCACTGCTCGCTGCAAGAATTTTTTTCATTATTATTGCTGTACAAATGAGACTAAACGCGTATGACTTTGGACACCGGATTATTTCTATTTAATATCGAAGTTTAACAGTCAACCTTCGATATTTCTGACCCAAAAAATGGTGGAAGAGCCTGCAAAACTACGAAATCTTTGACAAAGAATGTCTCGATCTTTCGGCAAAATTTTTTCACTCGTAGAATTGTATAAATTGACAAAAAAATTATTTAAATAAGGACCGTACTCGCGTCAAAAAACCATCTAATGTCAACTGTCATAAAGACATGTCTGCCTTTTTTAACAAAGTCATAATATACCTTCTCACTATTCGTTTCTCTATTACTGTAGATATACTGTTGTAACAGGTGTGTCTATTATCTGAAAAGTGTATTCATGGAATAGTCTACATCGTAAAAATAAATATTTCATTCTACGACAATTTACGGTTTTGTGGATTGACATATCGATGACGACTCAAAATGAGTATAAAAAGCCAAATTGAACATTTTATAAGTCAATCAACATCCAGAGTTTCTGGATCTCGATTTATCACGTATGTAAAAACTTCAAAATCTGATTGATAATATTATAATTTGCTGGATAAAATATTTTTAAGGAAACCCAATTTGACAAAATTCTTTTTACAAATAAAAAATTGGATAAAAAAATACTTTTTATGTAACATGATATACGTTTTGATGTAGTGGAACTCATTCGAACGAAAACGCGAAGTCAACAATGTCATTGGCAATCAAAATGAGCATAGCTGGATTACTGGTTCTGAGTTACCTCGCGATTAATTCTGCCCAAGTGAGTGCAAATTACTGTTTCAGCCAAAAAATACAAATTTTATTGTCATGGTTTGCCGTCTGTAATTAATTATTTCAATAGAAAACACTAAATAATTAAAACACTGAATAATCAATGATCTTATTAATAAATTACTATTAATCATTAAGTAATTAACACCAATAATAAGTATTCATCTGAATAAATATGCACACGTTTTTGTAATATATCAATTGCATCGATTATATCATAGAATTTTTGAAAAATCTTAAGTAAAATTTTGTTGCTATTGTAATTAGATTACATCTGTCATATGTCCCCCCAGTTGGACTGGAAAATTGCCATATCCACATCATTGTGAGCTATACATTCAATGCTCAAATGGTAAACAATCTATTGGACTGTGTCCTGAATTCACGTCCTTTAATGTCCTAATATCCGAATGCAATTCGATAGGGAGCTCTTTCTGGGACTGCAAAACCGGTGAGTTTTATGAACTTTTGCAAATGATTCTAATGATCTTTACACAGATCGAGTAAAACAACTGTTCCAATATGAAACTTGACGTTAATAACATTGACGATAACTTTTTTTTTTTTTTTTTGCTCAATTTGTCAAATAGAGATCTACGAGTGGTTAATCGACCGAAACTGATTCACGAGGAGATAAACTCTTGTCTGTTTATTATCACGCCGCAAGGTAACGAGAAGTTCTCATAATCAAATAGCAAATGAATGTTAAAAAATAAACAATGTCAACAAAATTCGATTTGAATTCGAAATCGCATTTATTTATCGCCCGTACTATCTGAAGAGGTGACAGAGCTTTCCACGAAACTTTTATGTTTTTATATAAAAAAGACAAACATTTCAGAATTTTTGAACTTGTCAATACTTTCGAGTCTGGCAGGTAGTGGAAGATATTGTTTAATTCGTTTCAAGTTAAATTTTCATTTGGAAATATCAATATTTTCAATCGATTAAGAGCGATGAAAATGGTGGAATTTTGTGATTGTAGATAATTCGATTGAAATTCATTGTTTTCATAGCGACACCCTTTCATTGTCGGACATAAAGATAAGAGGCGCGGAAGGGGATGAAAAGAAAGAGGGGGAGAAAAGTTTTACCATGGCCGTAGTCATTGCTGGGCGTGTCGGTCGATCGACGAAATCGTGTTAGTCAACTCTCGCACTTTTCGCAGTTGGCGAAGGTACAGGCCTAGGCAAAAAAAAAAATTAGGGTGGAAAAGAGGGGGGTGAAGGGTGCTTGGGTAAGTAAACTCGATTCCGCTACGGCGCTAACACGATTGCCGCCAGACACGGGCACTTCACCTTGGCCTTCCTCCATTTATCTGTCTCTCTCATTTTCTCTCTCTCTCTCTCTCTCTCCCTCTCCCTCTCTCTCTCTTTTTCTCTTTCTTTTCCTCTTTCTCTCGGACTTTTTTCTCGAGCTCGCGACAAGAAACAAAGTTAACGATAACAGACGCCGCAAGCCCTTTTAATTACTGGCAGGTATATTGATCCAGTAATTGTACTTTACAGTATAAAAAATGGAGGGCGACATTAATGGACCCTAAGGATGAAAGAGGGAAAAAGAGATTGGAAGCGATTGCAATATTCATTGACATTTTTTCAGCCCCCATTTTCACATTTATTACGGAACAACAACAAAAAAAGTAAATAAAACGATTAGCAATACCTCAAACGGTGATAAATTAAACACTTTTATTTTTATGTCGGTTGTAGTCACACGTTGCAATTCCGTTGACCTATTTTCACTGCGCAGTTTGCATCGCGAGAGATCCTCATAAAATTAATCGCAGCTGCGCTACGACAAATAAAATAGAAAAATATGATCGTTTATAAATCATACGAATCAAGGGAAAAAAAGCGCGCAACCGGTGCTGACCCATTCGAGTACCACACGTACAATTCTTTTTTTTTTCTCTTCCTGCTCCTGCTGCTGCTGCGTCGCGTAACACGTATAATTCATGTGTCCATGGCTATAAAGGGGAGGACACCGTATACGACGAGAATGAAACTCGGTTATAAGCGAAAGAGAATCGTTTTTGTTTCCAAGTTGCTTGTTTATGGGATATCCCGAAAGTTGTATCAACGGTCGACAAAGTAAAAGGTCAAAAAATGCTGAAAAGATTAAGTTCTTAGAGACTCAGAAGATGGAAGACTGCTAATTAATGAGAACATTGTGGCGAGTCGCTAATTAAAGCATTTCGCGGAGTTACAATGTCAACAATTCTAATTTTCCTGCCACACTCAAAACGCTAAAAAAAAAACGCCACAAAATCTACGATTGGTCAATAAAAACGAAAAAAAAAATCAATTCGTTTCGAATTCGAAATAAAAATGTACATTCGATGCGACGTTTGTAAAAAATTGGTACCTTTTCAATTCCGTCAATCTGCGAAGTTTTGATGAATTTGAAAAAAAAGTCATTTGCCAGAGAAAATTGCTGCCAACCAGTTACCAAATGTATGGAGAGCATTGACTTTAATATTGAATAGAGCGGGTACGCTGCGTATATGTATGTGCAATTACGAGCTACACAGCAAAAAAATGTATCCACGCACACACACCAGCTCGATGAAAGCTCAGGCCGATGCATCACCGATTTTTTCAATAATCTCGAGCTGCTGCTGCTGCTGCTGCTGCGTCAACCCCTCTCCTTCCTCTCTGCTTTCTTCCTCTCCATAGTCTTTTGGACTCCTTCTAGAACAGCATGTTGCTTTCTCCTCGACTTAATCAAAAAGTCTTGGAGCCATGCAGCAGTAATACACGTTGTACCAACCAAACCTTCATTTCTGCAGATACACATTTTTGTGTTTCTGAATCTATATGTAACTGCCAACGTACGTCCAGGGTGTTTCGTGAATTCAGATCAAAACCACGAAATCAGATTGAGACGAAAATGCTGAACAGAAAAGACTTTGGAGATTGGTTAATGGAAACAAAACTTCTGTAAAAATGAATTATTGGAGTTAAACCAACGAAAGAGGAGAAAAAGTCCTTAATTTAACTTAATTATCCAAACTTTGGACGACGAGAAAACGTTCGAGAATTTTTGATACTTTGAGATTGAGTTCTTTATCTATTTCGGAAGATAAGAATCCATTTTTAGGACACCCTGTACATTTTATTTAACGCCATCTGGAAAACTATATCCCCAGCTTGATGGTATAGTTTCTCTCAATGTTTCTCGGCTTAATGGGGGAAGAACCCCAATAGGGTAAAACGTTTCAGACTACTTTCTCCTAAAATATTGCTCACTGGTGCAAAACCCATCTGCGTCTTCGTTTTCGCGCGTGGATTCGCCAATTCGTCGTGCGTGCGTATATAACACTCTCTTGACAACCTGTCGGGTTATGTGAACTGATTCTCAAATCTTGGATGTACAAGCGGGCCTTACCCGCAACACTTCTAGTCGGCGCTAAAGGGGTACTCTAGCTTTTTTTTTCCTCGGAATTTTGCAGTCGAGTTTTATACATACAGAAATGAGCAATGACAAAAAAAAATTGAAATCGACACAATTTTAACAAATTCACGAAAATTACTGTAACTTTTTTTCCATTCGAAGCTGGGACCCCAGTCCTCACTCATTCTCTTCATCGTGGAATTATCTTCAAACTTGTAATCAGTGTTTTTCATTTATACTCGTTTTTTAATAACATGAGGAACTTTAAAGTAAAAAAAATGATGAAAAATTAAATTTTTCGCTTGGCCTTCCCTCAATAAATAATTCATCGGAATGTGATACGGCCTACAACCTATTCTGATTCATGGGCTTCATTCCTGTGAAAGATTTATCAAAATTGGTTTAGTGGTTTCCGCGTGAAAAGCGGCCAAACTCAACTTTGCAGTATATGTGTGCCTGTCATATGTATTTTAAAATATAGGGTTCTTGTTAGAAGCTTGGAACGAAATGTGTGTCTTGTTCGTTCGAGGATAACGAGACGCATGCACCGATTAAACGCATATACACACATTAAACATAAATATTCACGTGTGTACGTAATGTACAAATAACCAGTACACTTCGACAACCATGAGGCCTTGTTTGATCTTCATTCGTGTTACCAGTTTCGTGCTGAATCACAAAAGCAAGAATGTATGTACGGGGATATTACTGTTCGTTTGCATTACTTCTCTTATTGCATAGAACAGCGTCAGTTGCAACCACACGCATTGGTCGACGTTACAAAGTCTTCTGTACAGAAAGTATTGTACAAAGCAGTTTGGCCCAATTTGCTTCAGTCAAAAGATACAAAGACATATAGATATTTGTGAGGGTATATAAATGCATAAGTTACTTTTTCTCTTGACGATGTGTATACACGTATATATTGGCAGGAATCCCAAAGGACCTGTCGTCCTTTGGTTATCACGAGAATGAGAAGAAAGGAGAAAGAGAAAATCTGAACAAAAACGACAGCTCGAAAGTTCTAGTTTGTAAACAAGTGAAGCTTCGAGACACGAGGCAGAATTGTGTTTGTCCTGTGCTGAGTAGCTCCAGCCATCGAGTGAATTGAGCCTGCGTTTTGTGGTGAAAAGCACCAGCCCCCGTTAAAGCACCTCTCGTGTTCGTTTCGCCTTATCCACAGAAAGAAAGAGATCGAAGGAAAGGATAATAGCAGGGGTGTGGATGGAAAAAAGTTCTATTTTGCCTCATCCGCTTCGTCGGAACAAAAGTGTGTTATAGAGAAAGAATGGAACTCAGAAGGATTGGATGGTCGGGGTGGAGAAAAATGATGGAATTGAGTTTCTTTTTAAACGGGGCATGATTTTAAGGACCCAGAATAAACACGGTCACGTGGCATAGATTTACAGTCTCATTTGTATTCTTCCACCATTCGCTATATATACGTTATTCGTTATCTTTATTCTTGTAGGATTTACCAAAAGTAAGTCTGAACTTTCAGAAGGATTAACGAGGTTCTATGGCCATAATCACAATAGTTTATACAAAGTAACGGCAAAACGATCAAATACAATTTTTCCAAGACAATTTCTTGAAATTTTGTGTGAATCTTCTCGAGCGTCGTATTATAATGTGTCAAAAATTTGAGAAGGTTTCACCGTCTGGTAATCGAGATATTCAGTGTTTCAAATCGCAACATTAACACGAGGTCTTGTGGGAAGTTGCGAAAAAAGACGATATTTAACAACTAATAACTCGATTTCTAAACGGTCAAACTTCCTCAAATTTAACCCACAGTTGAGTATGCTTGTTAAGAAGATTCATACGAATTTTGAACAATTAAACTTGGAATTTATCGAACGCATGAGAAACGATCGAACCTCCTTAATGGATCGTTATATTATAAGAAAAATCCTTCATCATTTATTGCTTCAACTCAACTATTATAAAATATCGTTAATCATTATATTTTAATACAAATAAATAATCATCAGCATTTGATAGATTGGCCTAAAAAAAAAAAAAAAAAAAACATAAGTAAAGCTTTTATTGCACAGTTGATTGAATTTATCAAATTTTCAAAGCATGCGAACTCGCTGGTGTAGACACAAAGTTCAAGGGCCATAACTTGCGTCACGAAGTAGCGAAACGTCCGCAATATATTTTGAGCGGTTTGCGAATCCTTTCGATTCCGAGAGTTCCTCTTCGATTCATTTTGTATTTTATATTCGAATTGAATCGTCGAACGTGAGCATTTGTGTGGGAGGCCTTTGCTCTCGAGCGACTATCCTTCCATGCCAGAGATATATAAAAATACAGGTACGGATACTTGTGTACATGGACAGTAGGTTCTACTATATGGAATTGATTTCGAGCAATGCACGCGCCGGATAGGAAAAATAAAAATGAGAAAAACGCGGTGGAATGAAAAAAAAAAAACGAAAAAAAAAAGAAAAAAAATTCAACAAAAAAAATGGGAAAAGCGATAGCCCGGATCTCGAAATACTATGTAGTGTAACGAAAAGGCGAACTGGCGGGGGTGAACTCCCGATGGAACACGCCTGGCCGAACTTTGGACAGTGTATTTATCGATGGAGAGTTCGGACCTGGCATCGACCCTCGAGGGTTCTTCGTTTATATATATATATATAAAATATACACGTATAAATATATATATATATAGATATAAACGCATAAATATACGTGTCTATCTCTCTCTGTACTTGCTGCTGTTGCCATGTTCTTCCTATAAAGTGAGATGCTCACCGTCCCAGTACTACACTCTATTCCATAACACAATGTATAAACATGTATAGGACGTCCCAAAAATTATGCTCAACATTCACAGACTTGGTAGATCGAGTTCATACTAAAATAAGAATCTCCTTATCTATTTTTCTCGTGGTATCCATGGAAAAATGTGATCAAGTGGTAACAGCCAAAAGGTTCGCGCTATTTTTGATAAGACGCACCGAATTGGCTGGTGGGAAATTAATTAATATCCGGCGAATGGCGCTTCAGCGAAAAAAAATGCAGATTTTTCTTTTTTCGTTTGATTTTTCGGTTTCTTTATCGAAATTTTTTTTAAAAAATCATTTTGACAAACATTTCGAGCTCCATCGTGACACACGCTTAATATTGTGTTTGACTTTTGGGACATTCTGTATATAAATATATATTGTCGAAGAGGGCATGAAAAAGCAACTGAGAAAGCTCGGAAGCAAAGTCAGAAAGAGAGAGAGAGAGGGAGAGAAAGAGCGAGATGGAGAGTAAGAGTTTGTTGGCGCACAACTCGAAACTCAATCTATCCAGGCTCTTCGCTTTTTCTCTTTCCTATCGTTCAACCGAAGCCTCGATCGCATAGGTTAGAATTCTATATCTCTCTCTCTTTCTCTCTCTCTCTCTCTCTCTCTCTCTCTCATACACAATACTCGAGGAGACTACGGGAAGCGCACTACAGAAACCAGAAAGCAGCAGCGAGAGATCCTCTCGAAGCCCCGAGGACATGACGAGTGCTCGAACGAACTATATATATAAGCTTATAGCGCTGGGGGTTGTCTTGTGTATCAGCCAATCGATGCTACTACGAGTTATATACAATGGGCACACATCCGCACGTGCACTATGAGATATTGCAAAAAATTACTCGGGCCACGATTCTTTACGAAGTTGAAAGCGAGCAAAAACGAAATCACTTATGGAAGAGATACGTAAAAGGGACTATAACAAGAAAAAAAAAAATAGAATAAGGGTTTAGCGTGTTTGCTAACTTGCCCCCTGTGTTTGCAATCTTTTTGGAATCGAATTGCAAACTCTTACGTTCTAGAGAGAAGAAGAAAAACTGTTAATAATCGTTAAACAGATTTTGTGAAACTTCTTATAGAATTCTTTGATTTTCCATCATTTTTCTTATTTTTGCTATTTGCTTTTGCGCGTAATAGCAGAAGCGTAATAACGTCAAGATCTGTTCGTAATTAAAATGATGAAAAATAATGTAGAAATGCTTTTAAAGAAAAATACAACCCAAGAATCTTAAGAACGTTTTCTTCTCTTTCGAGGCAACTGCGGAGCTGGTATATGAGCGCAGAAGGGCTCTTTGCCAAGAAGTCTTTCGATATATTTGATACTTGTGCTCTCCACGATGGCCAGCAAAGATTAATGAATAAAATGGGCAGAAGAAGCAAGAAAAAAAAAAAAAAAACAGGTCAATTTCATTAAGCGTGGATTCTATATGATATGATCTAATCCAATTCGAGTCGAGGGCATCGCAGCGCAAGCAGAAAAATGTTGAAATGTGAGAGGGAGAGAAATAACAATGAGGGGGGAGGAAAAAACATAAAAGTGAGAGGAAAAATCAAAAAGGGATGAAGAAATAAATAGCATAAAAGGAAAGAGCGAAAGAGAAAGAAAAAAAAAGGAAATGTACGAAACAGTGGATACTCTGAACGACCCCCAAAGCGGTTGGGTATTAAAGTCCTACCACGAGGGTTTTTTTTTCTTTTTTTTCTGTTTTTCATTTCTTTTTTTTTCGTGCACTCGCAAACGACAGGGCATGCTTCTGCGTGTTTTCTCCGTCCAGGCGTAAAATAAAAAATTCAAAGCTCGTTTATAGGGGTTGAAGAAGCAAAGAGCCCGGTGAATTCGCGAGAGAGAGCTTGTACACGCTAGATGGAATCATAAATACGCGAGAGAGAGATTGTGATTTGAGAAATTTGCGGAGTTGCGGGGGCACATCGGGTGAAAGGTTTTCAAGGGAGATTGACATGAGTGGGGGTAAAAAGCTTGACAAATGCATGAAACGCGTTTGCGTGAGGGCAACCGGGGTGCGTGTGAGTCACGCGTGAAACTTCCACTGCCTTCAACCCTTCGGCGAGTGAATACTCGCCTCTCGAAACTTCCGTTCTTTTCATTCACCCTCTTTTTTCTTTTATCCTTTACTCAATCCCACATAAAAGTGAAAGCTTTTTTTTTTCACGTGGAAGAATTTTCGGTAAGACCTTGACGTTCCAATAGTTCATTCGAGACGAAATAAATGTATGACTGTAATGCTAATTAAAGAGGTTCGATAGTTTCTCATGCGTTCGATAAATTCCAAGTTTAATTGTTCAAAATTCGTATGAATCTTCTGAACAATCATACTCAACTGTGGGTCAAATTTGAGGAAGTTTGACCGATTAGAAATCGAGTTATTAGTTGTTAAATGTCGTCTTTTTTCGTAACTTCCCATAAGACCTCGTGTTAAAGTTGCGATTTTAAACACTGAATATCTCGATTACCAGACGGTGAAACCTTCTCAAATTTTTGACACATTATAATACGACGCTCAAGAAAATTCACGCAAAATTTCACAAAATGGTCTTGGAAAAATTGTATTTGATCATTTTGCCGTTACTTTACTATTATGATTCGATCAAACCTTGTTAACATTCAACATTTCGTAAACGTGAAATACAACTGACAGTTGTAAAGATTCGATGATGATAATAATTGTCGTAAAGTATATTTTCGATGATTAATAAATGATGTCAAAAATGACATTCTCTAAAAGATTAAAGTAAATAAATGATAATAGTGAAGTGATTTATTGTAATATTTTTATCATAGTAATTCTTAATATCACTTGAAATGATTGCCAATTCCTTGGAAGAAGTGTGAGCAATAAGTACGGCGATTTGCTTACAAAATGGCGAGCGTCTATAAGTGTTTAAAGCTTTCCTTTGATGTTCCTCGTGGGTCAGAATTCACCGAGGAATAAGGGCTGACGAAGGTCGATGATGGGGGTATTTTGAGGGTGAGAGTCGAGCACCTTTAACACACACGAAGAGGAAACATATATTGGAGGCATTTTGACACGGCCACACGCGGTTTCCCGCAGTATATATATATGCAAAAGTATATACATATATATTTACATATATAAAGATATAGCGTATTACTTACGTGCCAATTAAGCGGACCTTTAAGTCTTAATTAAGCCGGACTGGGCAAAGCCCTAGGCAAGAAACAAGGAAAGAGAGAGAGAGAGAGAGAAAGACAGAGACAGAGACAGAGAAAGGGAGAGAAATGGTTTTGCAGGTATTAAGGGTGGGTCGATGGGGATATGTAGCATAAAATGCAAAACGTTGATCATAAATTTCAGGTACGTTAACGAGAGATTTAAATAAGAGGGTAAAATGCTGTAAATGAACGGCCGAAGGAAACCAAAAAAAAAGGCATCATAATTGGCACAAAATTAAACGTCTATTTGTTTGTTTTTTTTTTTTCTTCTTTTTTTTTTTAAAGATTCCTCTGAAAAGTAACTGCACGAAAAATGAATTGGGAAGTAAGTCGTGAGATCGCGCGCAAGTTGAGTAAATCGTTTCGACATTCTTCGCAAAATTTCCGCCTCAATATGCAATAACCGTAAATTTTTCCGGGCAGACATTTAATCGGCACGTTCCAGGCCGAATTGTTTTCTCTAGAACTTTACCAGAGAGTAAGAAAATCCAGTTGGGAATGTGGAGTTAGAAACAGTTACCGTTTCAGCCAAGGATTGTAATCGTAGCCAAATAGCTTGACGAAAGAATTTCTTGCCAGGGGCAAAAGCTCTCAAGGTTGAGTACGAATAACACACACGTCTCGGGCCTCGGGACAATTGATGCACGCTGCTCTTTGCGCATGTACGTTTGTACAATCAGTCGCCTTCCCGGCTCTTTTCATTTACCTCATACAAATTCAAAGAAAAGTTCTAATATTCCGATCACGTTTTCACCATTTCCACTGTGGCACATTCTCGAATACTCGCTCTTTTTTATCATCTATATGACCTTGAGTACACAGGGTGTCTTTCTACTGAATGTTAAAACGTTGCATGAGTTGTACGGGGTGCAAAATTCTGGGTCAAAAAGGCTTTTGCACGTTTTTATGTTTCATGAAATGTTAATGAACCTAAATCTAAAGCGTCTAGTGATACTTCTCGTCGTTTGGCGGGCAGAGTTTAAGGAGTTTCGGTACAAGTGACGAAATGTAACCATTTTATTGAAATATCTACAGTACGTTCTTTGACTCATCCTGAATATGTCCTTCAAGTTTCAAAACGATAGTCTGCACCGTTTCCACAAAATACTTAAATGAAAAGTCACTTTTTAACACAGAGACTTGCCTACGCTATCCCTAAACTTCAGTTACGTGCATGGAACAATACGAAAAAATGTAAAAAAGGTTATAAAAAACTGTCAAACCACTCAAAATATCATGACAATTATGCCGCCAGAAAATAAAATAATTCGTCCACCTCGTTTATTAATTATTCATTTTTTTGTCAATAAAAACGACCAATTTTTCAGTAATCATGTAATTTTTATACGAAATTTTGTTGTGTGAAGTTAGCGCTTTGCTTGAGAACAACATAATTTCCCCTCCTGATTCTCCCTAATGATAAACTGAATCATTACATTGTATGACATGAACCGAAACTCCTCAATCTCGATCTTCTCATAGGTTCAACGTTAATGATGATAATTTATCAGGAATTGATCGAATTCAAAAATTGCTGTACAAAGAATTTGGACCTTATCATTGAATCGTCATCGCAACTTCGTCGAATTTACATCGATTTCTGGTTATTCAAATTTGAGCTTTGCCAAGCTTCGTCATTGTTTCTACGATTTTTGCCTGTCTTTCTCTTCGACCTCGCAACCTCTTTCTTCCAATCTCCTTTTTGAGTCTTTTATTCCCTCTAACCGATTTGATGTTTCCTTTACCTTCGAGAATGGCTGTTTTTTCGCGATCAGCGTTTTGTGCTACAAAGAACGCGTACCAGCCGTTCACGTTGATCGTCGAACCTTGTGTCCCGACAATTTAGGAGGTACAAAACGTAAGCAAATGTCTCAGGGTAAAAGCTGCAGTCTTGTCAATACATTTATGTTGTTTTTTTTTGTTTTTGTTCTTTGATTGAAGCCAGCTTTTATTTTTCGATCTACGGAGAAACATTACAAGTCCTTTTTGCAAGAGACAGGACTGCGAAGAGACATGCTGTGACGTCCCATTATTTTATGTCATATTGGCTGACACAGATGTAGGTTCGAAAATGACTTCTGTCATCGACAGTTGCACGATCACTTTTTACAGCCTACTTTTGATCTCTTATTTTCGTTATTATTAATATTATTCCAATAGTTTTCTGATTGTTTCTTTTTTTTACTAGTTTTATCATCTTTTTGCATTTGCAGATACAATTTTTCTCCTCTGCTGGCCGTTTCTCGTACTTTTTTTTATTACGACGAGTTTCGAAGAAAAAAAGGTTTTTTTTCAATTTTATTCTTTACTACGGAACGAAAGACAAATTTGCTGGGCTCTCGATTTGAAATAAAATTTTACCCACACCTGTAGTATATACAGATGTATAAATATATTTAAACATTTAACTATATCGAATTTTCTTACGGGCCATTAAGCAAACGCCACAGGGGACCTCTCGTGCGTCTTTAGGGACGGAAGAAGAGAAAAAGGGATGGAGGAAGAGGGAGAAAGAGCTTTTTCTGGACGTGACGTCTTGTAATTGGAAAGCCTTGCGCGTCCGCACGTCCGGTCCTCTTTTGTCTCTGTCTCTGTTTCTCAGTCTCTTTCCCCTTCTCTCTCTTTGACTTTGCTCGGAAGGGTGAACCAAAGGGGTTTGTGATGACTATGAATTCACGAATAATCAGTTTCGTTAGGTCCCGGATCCTCGATACAAAATGTGAATAATTCACAACCGATGACTGAAGGATTGTAGCAATTTTTTAATAAACAAAAGATCAATTAAAGCGATCAATTACAAAGGAATTTCCATTAATCAATATTTATTAAAAAATACTTCGACGACAATTCACGGAAATAGAAACGTCGATGAAAATCCAAAAACACGAGTTCGAAAAGCACAAACTTTTTCTTCATCAATTTTATACAGTTAAATTTTTATTCAAGTATTTTTCAAACATTTGGTTTAACCATTTGTGTCCAATGAACACGAACGACGAGCGTGCGTGGGTTTCTAGCTGATAAATGGAGTAGTCCACGATGAAAAGAGATGCCAAAAGCGTTCTTTCATTTCCCCATTGGTTCTCGTGTATTCCCGGGCTCTTTGCCTCCTGTCCGGGCCTCAATCCTTTGACGGTACAAAGAGAAATTTTTTTTTCGCCTCTCATCGACGAGTATTCTAGCAACGTTCTCTTGCCCATTCTCCTTCTCTCTCCCGAGGGTTTAATGCCCGAGTCGAATAGAATACAAAAAAAAGAGAGAAAAAAATAGGGGCTGGAGAAATGCAGTTCGTTATTTTATAATTGGCACTATCGGACGCTATTCATGAATTATTAAGAATTTACTAAAACCTATGCAACGGAATATAATCTCTGAATTTTTCTCCAATTATACAAATTAAATTCGTAAGCACTTCAATACCTTTTTTCCCGAAAAACTTATCTTTTTATAGTTATCAATCCTCAGCGTCTTTTCAAGCTTTTTCGCATTATTTTCTATTTTCGTTCAACAGATTCAGGGAAAAGTATCACAAAAGGTGTGGAGTTCGCGAGAGAAGGAGAAAAAGAAACAAATGAAAGAGCACGAAAGCAAAAGACAAAAAAAAACAACAACAAAAACGAGCAGAACTTTAGTTGAAAATTCAAAAATCACCAATTATTTTGAAAATTCAATTTTTTTATCGATCTTGCGTACACACTTGCGGCTTTTTACTAGCCTTTCCAATCCCTTGAACCCTACTTTTTCGCCCTTTCATTGCTCCGGTTCCCGTGAGACCACCCAGACTTCAAATTTCTTGTCAGAAAGCTGTCAAAAATTCGGTTGATACAGGCGACTTTATCTTTACGGAATTTGAGTTCATTAGAAACACGAGAAACTTAGCAATTGATCCTCAAGCCAGTGCATTCTAAAACGGTCACCTAACCAAGTATTGACCTCGCCGGAGGCTGCTTAACTTCAGTGAACGCCGAAGCCACCAATCGCAATCGTTATAATAATTTTTGTACTTCACGATCGAAAGGTAATAATGGAAAATGACTGTGGCATTGTTTTTTTCTCGTTTTTTTACGATTTTGCGCATTACTCAAACGAAATTTAAAAAAATTAGAAGAAACGAAGAGAGAGATAAACTGAGAGGAATGAAAATTGCTCAGGATAAACAGGAAGAGAAAACTCACGCATTCGAGCCACGAATTAATGTAGCGTGTGTGCACGGTTGTCTGAAATGTACAGCCCAGCTCTCGAGACTTTTGAAGCTTTATAGCGAGCGAAACGTAATATCGCAAGTGTGTATGTTGTTGTGTTCGTCGACACGTAAATCATATATTTATATAGATATTTGTAAATATATAAATACACACGTAACGGCATAAATATATGTTTAGATATTGTATATATTGCGTGTTACGGGAGCATGTTTTCCCCCATGTTTTCAAGAGTCCAGTGGGTGGCCGCGTGACAAAATCTTCCTTTGATGTTGTTCGTGAGCCCGAAAATTCTCCACCGAACAAATCTGGCTCCCTTTCACTTCCTTCTTTCTTATTCCTTTTTTCCCTTATTTATTTCACAAAAGCGCAATATTTTCGAAACTTGCCAAAACTGTCAATCAAGCCAAACTATTTTTTGCTCTTGTTTTCATTGGAATTGATCGCAACGATCGAAATTAACTCTGTCTGCTAATTTCTACTTTCCAAATTTTGAAAAAATGATAAAAAAATACTTGAATATTTAGCAAATTGATAAAAAGGGGGAAAAATGTATTATGTGCACAATCGTTGCTATCTACTTCGCGATAGAAGTTGTCCTTTGCACGATCTGTCTGTCTGCAAGCCTTGAGCGATGCTTTGATTCGACGACCGATAAGAAGTTCACTCGTTTGCATTGCACACAAAACCGTCCAGGAAAACATATATGTGTGTGTGTTTGAGTTTGTGTGTGTTCTCACATCCCTTTTGTTAGCACATGCACTTCGGACTGTATTCGTAAACGCGACAAGAGAGAGAGAGAAAGAGAGAGACGCGTGTGACATCGTGCAAATATAGTGTGGTCGATGCACACAAGAGCAGCATGCAACATATGTATGATTTACTGCAAGCTCTTACGAATCCTTTGCATATGGGGTAATTATAGAGGAATTCAAAAAATTGTCATTATTTCCGAAGAATTGATTTCTGGACCATCTTCAAATTTCGAATACTCGGCACATGAAACTTCCTGGGATCTCAAAAACGACGATGATGGGCAAATCATTGTTTTTTTATGAGTTCTTGTAATTAGAGGATTTCTTGGATCAGCAATTTAAACGCCAACCATTATTTCTACAAAAAAAACTCCTTTAGTGCATTTTCCAGAAACTTTTCGTTGTTTCGTAGAGTTTCCATCATTAAATGTTAACCAATTATGACTTTATCCCGCAGCATTCTATTCGTTTTTTCATAACGAAGAGAATGATGCATAATAAAACCTTTTTATCCCTTACCCGGAAGTTTTTATGCTCCCGAGGAAATCGGGGTCGTTTTCTACCCAATTTTAGAGTTACCTTCAGAAATGAAAATATTCAACGATCAAAATTTTGTTATATATTTCAAAATTTATTAAAAACTATAACAATGTACATAAAATAAGCGATCACTTGTTATATTCGGTAGTACATGTGATGTACTATATTTTCTGTGGTAGGGAGACATATATATACACAAAACACATATGTACAGAATTGTAATCTTCGGGACATGTAACGTATATAGGTAGAAACACGTGACCATCAAGAATAGGTATATAGACGATTTGTAAACCGACTCCAAAGCCCTCCAATTCGGTGTACAGGTGCACAAACACATCGTTCCGTAACTGAATCTTGGGAAGATCTATAACGGCTACGATTGCAGTGTAGACACTACGATATACACATACGATATGGATATACGCGTATATATACAACAACCACCACGATCCAATATTACCCAAATCCAAGGTGCAAACACATCTAGTTTCTCCCAACTGATACGATATCACATATGTATATGTTAAATAAACCGTGTAGTGCAATATCTCACGCAAGATAATCGAGTGCAGTTGCATGAAAACATGTTACTTATCTCGGGACTTACTCTCGAAAAAGTTGCAAAATATATCTCATGGCTTTTTGCGAAGTGATAACTGGGTGTGGCGGACCCAATGATTTTTATTCCCTATGTCGTTTGTATAATTATGTCAGTTTTGACTAGAAAATTAGTAGAAATGAAGGTCTTGGGTGTTCTGCACCCAGTGAACATTTTGAGGGATGATTAAAATAAACAAATGGTGAGAATATAGCATTTTGTTCGTTTCTATTGACATTTTTATCTTCTTTTTCTCATGCGTCCGGTAAATTCCAAGTTTAATTGTTCAAAATTCGTACGAATCTTCTTAACAATCATACTCAACTGTGGATAAAATTTGAGGAAATCGAGTTATTAGTTGTAAAATATCGTATTTTTTCGTAACTTTCCATAAGACCTCGTGTTAAAGTTGCGATTTTAAACACTGAATACCTCGATTACCAGACGGTGAAATCTTCTCAAATTTTTGATACATTATAATACTTGTCACATTATAAATATTGTCTTGGATGAATTGTTTTTGATCATTTTGCCGTTATTTTTTATTAATCATTATTATTATGGCGATTGAACCTCGTTGATTGATTTTTTTTTTCGAGGGGTTATCGACCTTCTATTTTAACGGGTTCCTGACTTAATTGTATCATCGATTTTTCATGGCCATTGAAATCCAAATGGAGGGAAAAAGCTTTTCGAGAATTGAGGAATTATTCTAAGAGAATCCCTGTTTCCACTGATCTCTTGTATTCGCTAAAAAGCTACAAAACATCGGTCGTAGTGTTAATCCTCCCTCTCACGCTCCCTCGTCACCACTTCTCTGTTTTGCAAGATTTATTCTCCAACATCTCGCGGCGAATCCGCTTTTCCGCTTCATTCTTTTGGAAGACAAAAAGCTCATCTTCCGGTAGGAAAAGAGGGAAAAGCTTTTGGTGATCCTTGACTAAATCTGGAGATTTTTAACGCGCGGGCGTGGGACAGTTTGGCATTGTGCAACGGCTTTAGGGGATGTTCTCCCATTTTGTGTTTATAGACCGACGAGCTAAGTTGAGCTACGTGTGTCCTTCGTGAATTATTCCCATGCGTGGATTGTTACTTTGCCGCTAAATTCGACCAGGGTGCGGCGAATGTCTTCCGTCAACCATTTCCGGCATTGTCGCCGCCATTTCACCCTCTTTAGAAAAACCTTCTGTATCCGATTAACAATGTGATTTGAAACGCGGTTTATTACTCAGCGATTAAACGTGTTTAATGAATTTCGTTTCGATGACGGAGGGGTGATGAAGAAACTTCGTTTTTTACTTCACACCCTCCTACGATTGAATGTATAGAAAACACCCTTCTGTTTTGGAGGTTTACTGAATGCATCGCAGCCCCAACTACACAATGCGTTTATGCATATATGTCTATTATTTGACCACAAAACGGGGAACCCTTCTTACTAGGAACACGTTACTCCCTGGGGCTGCTATTCCGATTATATGCTGCATTACGATATCCAGCCTTATACCCGAATATATTAATACTGAGTCTCCCAAAAGCTGCGTTTTAAATGTGCACTTTATTTGAAACGTTAAGGACGTTGTATGGCGACGGTGGAATCTATATTTTTGTTAAATTCAAGATCGTCCGAGGTCATCTGCATTTTTTGCGAATAACTAAAATTTCGAAATAATTTTACGACCGATTTTCTTGAAAAACTGAATAAAACTTCTTCGATGTTGGGTAAAAGCGTATGCAAAGTTTTAGGAGGTTCAACCATTTAGGAATCGAAATATTTAATGTTGGAAATTGGAACTTTTAACACGCGGTCTTGTGAGAAACTACTGAAAATTGTGATTTTTATAAATAAATATCTCGACTTCTACATGGTGAAACCTCTTGAAATTGCGCGAAAATTTTGCAGACAACATCCTTAAGTTCTGAAGAGAAAAGCTTTTATCCAGCAATTGTTTCTGCAATAGATCGCCATTCGTGAGATATTAAAATGGATCCCCGATAGCCAATCGGTCTGCACCGATCGCAAAAGTCTTATCGCCAACTCCCGGATTGGCTGACACTTATTTATTAATTTTTATATGGAACACTGTCGCCTAGGACAAAAAAAAATACAACCAAAGACGTTTTCCCATAGAAATTCACGATTTATCAACCGTGCAAATGACGGACGTCAATTTTGACTCGCCCTATAGAACGCACGTAGTTGTGTGCACGCAGTTGTGTGCACGTCACACAACATTCGTCAAAGTAGTGAGGGATGATTGTACGACAGGGGGTTAGCGAATTTGACTTCCGTTTGGTCGCTCTTGTACACCACTCGACTCCATTACCTAATATTACAATCCCTGTCCTATCGCATGTGTATGTCGTACGGAAGAGAACTCGTGACGAATCGGTGGATCGCGAGTGCCGGAAACGTTTCGCGATTACCCGCGGTTTGTTATATGTTTTATGCTGGACGAGGATGCTCGGCATTAAAACCTTTTTCATGCCACTCCTCCACGTTATAAGCTTTTTTTTAATACTCAGTGTTTGCAACGACATAAAGATAAACATCGAAAAAAAGTACGTGCATTTATATGGATTGCTGAAGTCCTCATTTCGATGTGATTTCCAATTTTAATCTGTCCACTTTATAATTGGTTTGGAATATTTATACAAAAATGTGGGTCCATCAATTTTGTACGTCACTTTTATAAAAAAAATCTTGATATTGATGTTTTTTTTAACTTTGTCATTAATTTTTTTTCTGAATCGTTGTCGATTTTTTGGGAAAATGAATTTTGAAGTAATATTTGGAAATGAAAACTCGGAGTTTTCGAAAATTTGTAAATAAACCGAACAAGGATCATTATATTTCCATAAAAACTCAAACTCTTATCAATTTACCATTTTTTATAAGGAAATTTCTCCTTCATCGTTAATTTTATCAATTCTACAACATTTAATCCCTCGTATCTATTCATATATAACTTTTATATCGTTCTCATAAAGCAGACGAGAATTTGCTTTGATGCATTGTTACGATAAGTGGTGAATAGCCTCCGCTTGCGTGCGCTAAGTGTTTCTCATGGTTTCCTATTTCTACGTTTGGTGCGTATACACGCTGCGATCCTATGGCCTCGAGCCACGTGGGCAACAAGCAGCTAAAGTTTTAAGGTGATGTATAGAACGTCCCTTTGACTATATCCGATACTCACGCGACCATAACGTCCCAGTACACCTGATAATTTCATACATCAATCCGAATGGATGTGCTTTTATTATTTAAAATATTTAAACAATGCACTACATCATCGACATTGCAAAAGTACTTCAAATGTTTATTAAACATTGATTTAACATCATTATTAATAACATAATAACATTTTAATTGAGCTCTAAATTTCTTTAATTCAAATATAAAAAGACTGTTGACAAAAAGAATTTTTTAACAATGCTAAACATCATCGATGTTTCAAAATTACTTTAAATGTTTATTAAACATTAATTCAACATCATTTTAATAACATAATAACATTTTAAATAAGCTCTAAATTTCTCAAATCAAATATAAAAAAGCTATTAACAAAAAAAAATTAAAAAATTCATAAGTGGAGCAAGTTTTGCTGAATTAAAATGTCTCCATAGTGCAGATAAATTTATATATTTAGATCGGGTAAAGTGACAAAAAGAAGGGTTGTATTATCGAAAGTACGTGGATCGATGAGGACGATGAAAAAAAAAAGAAAACTATATAAATATAGTGTAATATGTAAAGGCAACCCCTCTGCGGTAGCGATCGAAGGGCCAACGTTCGCGACTCGGCTCAAGAGAACTCTTACTAAGGCATCGACTTCGAGAACTTAACTCGAACGAGTCCAACAGACGAGAGTTTCTCAACCCAGTGAACTTTCGCACTGCTGCGGCTTTTCTTGTTTTTTTTTTTTTTTTTTAATAAAAAGTCTTAATATATATGTACATAGAAATACATAAATTTAGTACATATGTGTTTGGATGTAAATACATAAGAACCGAAGATGGTATTACCCTAGGCGTTGCGATGAAAGGTGAAATGTTTCAGTGAAAGCTCACCCTTCTTCTGTCCAACATTAATGCTCTCCTTCTTCCCTTAAGGGCATTGGACTGCCACAAGATCCAGCACTAGAAACTTCATTCTCTCTCCGTTGCTCCGCTAGTTTCCTAATTGCGCCATCTACGAGTATCATCGATCGCCCCAACAAATACAATATATCGTAACGATCTGTAAGCTCCTGGAACTCTGTGCACAAGTGTGTTTCTACAAACTAGCAAACTATCGCTGTTAGGAAACTGCTTTAATGGATGGCAAGTCTGGTTTCCAGCTAAATTCGTTAACTGATGTGAATGTGAAGGGAGAAGAAACTTCGACGGGCTAGGAAAGTTTATTTTTTTAGTTCAATTGAAAACGAAAACAATCGATGAAAAAAAAAAAAATTAAATCTTCAAATCAGATAAACTCTTCATTTTTAGTCTTTGACACACAGAGGAGTGAGTGATTACAGAGATTTCTTCTCAGGGTGTCATGAAAGTTGTGCTCAAGATTTACAAAATTTATGAAGCAGTTCAAATTCACGATTCGGAACATTATAATGAAACGGTTGTCAGTCAAATTATCACTTTTTTAATTCAGTCAATTTTTTAAATCATATTTCGATGGAATTTTCAAAAGTATTGCTGATGTGCAAGACTTCAGAAAGATAAATTACATATTCACTTATAAAAAAATTCTCGAAAATCATCTTTTTATTTGATCCTTTAATCCCAATCCTCCTCTTCGTCGATGCAATGTCTTAGTTGGCACTAATTGATAATGATTTCATCAAAAAGATGAATCAAAGCGAGAAATATTTAAGAACTTTCGTCGTCAGAATCTCAAAATTTGTCATTTTTTAAATAATTTCCTGATGACTTTTCCAACACCCCATAGAACGCGCATCGATGTATGAATAAAACCTGCCTGGAATGGAAGGCGTGTGGCTGAGTATAAGAGAAAAAATAAAATAAAAAAATGATAAAAAAAAAAAACGACAAACGCAAGCTCGTCGCAGCGGAGAATCCGACGACTAAGCGGCGCACAAAAGCATTCGATTTTATTGGTTCCATCCACTCTTGTGCACCGCTCGGCTGCATGGAGGACTGCCCTCTCGCTATGTATACCATCTTCAATGGTATGTACCAAAAAGAAAACTGAAAAAAAATCCCATTGCCCGTCGGTTTTTCTGTGAAGTGGTGTTCTCTACCCAGCACCGTTGGATCTATAGCCGCCGCACCAATACGCGGATATGGACATAGATGGCGAACAGATAACTATAGATAAATTCGATCTATAGATTTACACCTCCACGCATGCTTTTGCGACAAAAGGACATGGTCATTGGCACGTTAAAAAAAATACAAAAAAACTTTCGGGACAACGAAACTTGGACTCTGTCCTTTTCAATGAGAAGCAAATTCAAATGGAATGAAAGAATTTCAAAATATGCAGTCTTTTAAGAGTCTTGCTATAGAGTTGAACTGATTCTTTTGGGCTGATCGGCTGTCAAAATGTTTGGAACCATAATTATTGCATTTTGGAATAAGAAATCGGAGCATGTAAATAAAAGGCAAAACTTGGACGACATTATAATTGGTAACTTTTCGATTTATTGAAAAATTCACATACGAATGTATTTTTTGGAGCGGTCACCATGGAATGGATTCCTATTTTAAATTAACTGTTCGTATTAGACTGCAGTTCAAAATTTGCTCGAAAAGTAAATAATCAACCAAATTGTATTAATTTTCGTAAAAATTTACTTTTCGTTCAATTTTTTACAATAGTTTTTTCAAATACGTATTCAAATAATTTATTCCAGCTCATCGGGAACACTTCGAAAATGATAAATGATTTTTTTTTCAACAATAATTATATTTCAAGTCTTTTGTAACGTTCTAAAGACGGTGCAACTCCCATGGGCACCTAAAAGGGTCACTGTTCATAGTTAATTCCATATTTTAAATTCTTGGTCTTTTTTCAGAATCGCGAGTTCAATTATTATGCATCGAGGTACCAAGCATTGTGATTTAATAGGCCAATCACTGTGCTAGGAATAAAAGTAGAAGCGTTTATGGAGATAGTGGGTTGAGAGAGAGAAAGAAAGAAAGAGAGAGAGAGAAAGAGAGTTGGCACACAGACGTGACGATATTCAGGGTGTCCGGCGTTATGGGGGATGTTACCACGGCGACACTTGTCCCGAATGAAAGTCTCTGCCAGTTTTTCTCTCCACTTTGGTGAACGTGTCTCCGCTGTCGTTCCTTTCTGCATAGCCATTCTCTCTGTGATATTCTCGATTTTCTATGCTCGAGTTGCTGTCCACCGATCCTTCAATACGTTCGCTACCAATTCCTGTCCCGCATGAGTATCCTCCTCAGTCTTCGTTTTTTCCCTCGATCGCAGAGAGCGTAAAGCGATCAAACCCGTACCAAGTTTTCGTTCTATATGAAAATATAGGAATATTTACCAACGCCATGAATTTGAAAAGAGAGAAAAAAATATAAATTGAGTGTGTTTTCTTCGACCCAACATTTCGTAGTTTCTCTCCTTTCGGAATATAGGCATCTCAAGCTCGCTCCAATAAACGTGATATGGGATCCGATGTGTTTCACGACCCTTCAACTCGCACTGCTAACCTTCGTTACGTGTAATCTGACCCGAGCTTACACATCCGGTAAGAGTGAATGTATAGATATACATATATATCTTTTTTTTTTACGCGTTTTTACGTACGGATGTGTAATAGAAGAGTCCGATGATTAAATTCCAATTGGCATCGAGACTACGAGTGGAAATTTGAAACGAGCTTCAATCAAAACGCGTTACGTAAATATGTCACACACGGGGTGTCCGCAAACTCGATATGACAATTTACAAGTGAATCTCGATATTCTGGATAAATAAGAAAGTATTTTGCCATTTTTTTCGATTCCAGTTTCGAAATTTCAAAAATAAAACATTTTTCAAAAACGGAGAGGAGTCAATTTTGTTTCCTTCATTAGTTTCGAGTGCAAATTTCAACTCTTTTAGTTTTTTAGAGACTTTTAGTTTTTGTAGAGTTTTTTTTTTCTTTTTCTTTTTCTTTTACTCTCCTGAATATACCTCAATAACGTTCGAGAGTTTTTTCACCATCTCCCTCTTAGCGGGCTGGTTATACACACTATACATTATTTTCTGTTCGCTAAAGACGTGAAAGTTCGCGCTTAATCTCATTGGGCAAATTTAGCGTACCAATATTTGCTTCGGGTAGTATGAGCTTTGGTATAGCCTCACAATGGTGCACAAACCCCACAGGGGAAATTTTACGTGCTACCTTTTGAAACGGAAAATCCGTACGACTGCCAGAAACAAGATTACCCACTCAGCGAGTTGAGCTCCGCGGGTATACCATCAGGAGTACTTTCGAATTAGACGACGCGGAGTCACATTGCTTGCAGGGGTTATAAGAGAAAGAGAGAGAGAGAGAGAAAGAGAAAAAGAGAGAGAGAGAAAGAGAGAGAGAGAGAGAGGTCCGTATTGTCGCGACTTTCATCCCCTGCCGCCGTTCACTTTCACCCACGCAGCTTCTCTTGTCGCCCACTTTCGCTCGTCCTCCCTTTCACAGTTTTTAACCACCGTTTCCTCTCGCGATTCTGGCCCTCTTTCGCTTCACCTCTTGCCTCTTTTACCCTGTCCCCGCAATTACCCGCGATAATTACGCGCGCGCTGGGACGAAACGAGTGCGCAACGCTCTGCCGTGATATTGCCTCGGTGCACAGGGATTGTTGGCGAACTCAAGTTTGCACGCCGTCCCATGCACTCCCCCAGAAACTACACAAACACACATACAATTTTTATACACAGGGTGATCCATCGCCGAGTATAGTTACACAGCCCCAGACATTTCACTACCAAAAAATTCAATAAAAATTAACATTATTTGCAACAGGAACAATTCAACTACTACAAGAACAAGTTAAAAATCTTCATTCGACCTTGAACGTCACCAACAAGTTCACCCGGAAGTTAGTCTTCAAATCTTTAGAAAAGAAACCCTCAGCAGCATGACTTTTTCACGAAACAATCGTCCAGCTAACCTTCAGACCTTTTGCCAAATTATACTATCATCACGATCCTACCGAAAAACAGATTAATTCGTTTGAAGCCTGACAAACGTTTATCCCGTAGAGTTAACATTGTATCGAAAAAAGTTACCAGCGAATGTCGTTTGGTTCGACGAAAGAACGAAGCTAATCTCAATACTTGACCTTGAGTGTTAATTTCAAGGTCATATCAAGGTCATTTCAAGGTCATCGTAAGATTTCCATGTGCCAATCCGTATTTTCTTATAGTTTGGTTAACGAGCTTTTCGAAACACTATAATCGAGTGTTCCTTAATTAACTGCTTCTTGAGTTACGAGGTATAAAAGTTACATTAGTGTACTAAAGTGTAACATTTTATATTCGCCGCCCTCTATACTTCCATACACGTGTAAATTTATATACTTACACATATAAAGACACTTATGAAGGTACTTCGAAGCGTATATAGCATCGAATATACGGTATATGCGTTTTCATGAGAAAAAGGATGAGGGAGGAAAGTACACTCGAGAGCTCTGGCTGGCTTGAGAAAAGGCTCTGCGAATATATATAACGAACATAACTGTATTGCAATTATACGCTTCTGTGACAATCCTCTTAGGTAATTGAATTATAAAGTTATTTGTCGGTAATATATAAATTCATAAAGTAATGAACATCCGGCGGTCTGTTGTGTTGTTCTTATTTTTTAATATTCTTGGGAGCATGGACTAATAATTTTGGACGAAGAGAGAAGGAGAGAGAGAGAGAGAGAGAGAGAGGGTGAAGAAAATAATAAATAGCAGGGAATCTTGTAATCATCTTATTAAAGTCACGATGTTGGGGCGTAAGCTGCAAATATTTTAAAACGCGCGAAAAATATATTTCGCATGCTCTAACGCGAGGAAGAATCGCAAGGAATGGGAAGGGGGGACAAAAAGTCGCGGTAAAAAATGTAATATTGGGGGAAATGCGAAGGAAACGGGGCAGTAAATTTTTCTTTCAAAGTATAAAGCGGAAAGAAAAAGAAAGCAGACTACATTTATAAATGTGTATATGTATATTTTAGAAGACGATATTTTTCACCCCTTTTTTTATTATATGAAAAAGGTTTTCTTGCACCGTTTTTTTGGCCCTGTAATACCCACAGATTTTCAAAGCATCTTGGCACCTGTTCTCTTTAGCTTTTTGTGCCAATATGACCTCATGAAGTGTGCAAAAGACATTTAATCGCAACCATTGGGCGACTCCTCTAAAACCACCCTTATTAAAGTCTTGGCTCCGCGCCTACATACGCCACTGCTCCTGTCGCCGAAAGACACCCTTTCTTGTCGCAAAGCCCTATATAGCAGCGAATCATATGAAAGCAAGAGAAGAAAAGTGGAAAAGATCGCTCTCTGAAGGTCCTGGAAAGAGTTGAGTGTCGGGAACAAAAAGCTCGATATTAAAGGCTTCAAAGAAAATTGCTCATTTTACTGAAAGATCATTTCGATTTTATGAAAAGCTTCGTATTATAACAAACGATGAAATTTGTTTTTTTTCTCCATATTTTTAAAAGTTCAGAGCAATTGAAAATTCAGTTGAAACTGAAGGATAATATCATACGACGAAGAAAATGATTTTAGAAATTAAATTATTTAGTTTTGAAACAGTAGAGAACAACAAAGTTCGTTTAACAATGTGCAATTATTCATTTTTGGACTCGGCGCGATTCACTATCAGTTAATTAATGAGTGCCAACGACTGTGTTACACTTTCGCCCCCACACGGATAGAGAAAATAAGGGAGCGAGGATCGTGACTACTTTGGGTGCGAACTATAGATAGCGCTCCGGAGGGTTCCTTCTTCGAGCCCTCTCAAAACTCACAATGGCGAACTCCCACAGCCCAAGGATCGCGTGTAATTACGTCTATTGTATTCGTGCACTCTTGCACAACGTTCTCCCCCATAATACCCAAGCTTAAGTAGAATTTCGAATGCCACAAAATAAAAATTGCTCACTCCAATATACGTTTTTTGACATTTTATTTCATTAATAGACCGGGATTAATGAATTTATCAGTAACTATTTATACTTGAAGAACTGTCAATTCTTCGTCGAAAATTTGTTAATGCTTTTTCCGTTGTTACGGTTTCATAGAAACTTTTTTATAACTAGTTGGCGCTGAAGAGTACGCTAGCTTTTTTTTATTAAAATTTTGCAGTTGAGTTTTATGTAAACAGAGATGAGAAATGGCAAAAAAATTGAAAACTACAAAATTTTAACGAATTTACGAAAATTACTGTAACTTTTTTTCCATTCGAAGCTGGGACCCCAGCCACCGCTCATTCTCTTTATTGTGGAATTATCTTCAAATTTGTAATTAGTGTTTTTCATTTATAGTCATTTTTTAATAATATGAGAAATTTTAAAGTTAAAAAAATGATGAAAAATTGAATTTTTCGCTTGGTCTTCCCTGAATAAATAATTTATCGGAATGTAATACGGCCTACAACATATTCTCGTTCATGGCCTTTATTCCTGTGAAAGATTTATCAAAATTGGTTCAGTGGTTTTGGCGTGAAAAGCGGCCAAACACAATTTTGCTGTTGAATTTTGTATACATAGAGATTGCATTTTTAATCGCGTGTGTGTGTGTTTTTAATTGCAGGGGGAAAGATCGAAGGGGAAGAAGGGGAAACGGAAGTGGAGGATTACAGCACGTATTCGGACTACAACGATGTCGCAGAGGGTGTAAGCAACGGGTAAGTTGAGATGATCATAGACTTTCAAGCCCCGACAAACACGTTCGCGAACAAAAAAAGATCATTCGGCGATTCCATGGCCGTGCTACGTCCAATTAAAGATTTTTCCAACTAAAACGAGATCAAAATCCTCTCCGCAAGATTATCGTTGGACACACCCACGCAATTTCCTTTATTACTCCCAAGAGGTTTTCCTTTCGAAGGGAAAAGCTTGCGCTCGCGATTCCGGGACCGGAAGTGTGAGCAGGCAATAGCCCAGAGTGGCGATAGGTGAAGGACACTCTGGCTCGGTCTGAGAACGACGAGAATTCAACGTTCAAAGCTTGTCGTTCCGGGGATAATTAGTTTATCCGAGAATTTCGCGAATGGCAAAATCGCGGATGGGAATAAGAAAAGAGAATCTGTAGACCTCTTTCATGGACTGTACAAGGTGTCCTAAAAATCCCGGTCCAGAATATTTACGGAGTCGCTATGGTTCGCGAAAGTCCAAAGAAAAAAAAGACTTTGGCTATTTTTTAATTCAATGCCTCCCGTTAATGAAATATTCATTAAATTTTCGTTGATGTCGTTCAATTTAAACGACACATTGACACACTGGGTCAATTTGACCCGGAGTCATCAGCAGCCCTTCGGTCCGATTTGATTTTTAAAAAACTGGACAATCCACATTAAAAATTCCTTAATATGTGTGTCGCATAAAAATTTAGAAAATATTGGGATCAATAGTTCAAAAAAATTATTGAAAACTTTGACTTTGAGTAAGTGAACATTTTACTAAAAATAATTATATTTTTTTCAATTTTTAATATTTTTGAGGTTAATAATCGGGCGGGTACTGATGAGAAATTTTATTTTTCGAATAATTTGCATCTGAGGACAAAATGCCTAATGATTTTTCTTTTCCAAATTTCTCGTGACCGCGTACTCGTCAAATCATCGATGACAATTTCAGGACACTCAGTGTAAAAATATACTGGAAAAACGATATTGAATATTGGCTACTTCGACGAGACTGGGTACGTGCCGAGGAGCTTTGAAAAAAAAGAAAGACTCTTCGGTATTCAGAATGAATGTCGAGGGGAAAGCCTTCCAATCTTTCTCTTGATTCTCTTTTCTCTAATGCACTTTCATTCACAGATAGACGTAATTTCAATAACAGATAAAAAAAAAGCGATGACAGAGTGGTAGTTGAAGAAATACAACAAAAAATGTTAAGGTCCCACCGTGAATGAATTCTCATTCAAAGTTAAGCTGAATAAAAAAAATTGAACGATTGATTAGACTGTATATAAAATTCTCCTGTCAATTATATTTTTTTTCCAAAGCTTCTTACTTTAACTTACATTAAAAGCTTTTTACTCATATATTTAAACATTTCTTTAGCCCTTTTTTCACCAGCACTTTCCTCGCCCTTTTATCGATTTGTAATTCAATTGCGCGGACTAGCTAATTAAATTGACAAGGTTTTTAAGTAGCCCGGATCTTATTTCCGTACATCGATTCAGTTTTTCGTTTATACTCTCGCACATTGACGAAGAGAGGAAGGAAAAGGAAGGAAGAGAAAAATTATACGAGAATATTTTATCGACAAGTGGAATTTTGTGTCGTAGGACAGCGGAGATGGATGGAGTATATTTTGCCTGTGAGGGTGATACGGAAGTTGATGGAGGAAAGGAGGGGGAGGGGGGGAACGTCATGGGGTTGTGAATCTTGGTGGTGCGGCCCGAGTTTGGACCCTCTGTCAGTTTCGTAGCTTCCGCAACGTGCGAAAGAGAGCAAAATGCAGAGGGGAAAAAGAAAAAAGATCGAGACAGAGTTTGACATAAATATATATAGATAGCTTTCAAGGGCTTAATAAGGAAGTGACGCGATTGGCTCGATTCGAAAGCTAATAACGCCACTTCCTGTGTTCTCGACTGTCTCTCCATTTCCCTCTTTTTATCTTTCTCTTTCTATTCCTCGTCTCTGATGGCCCGTTCGTTTGCACACGATAAACCTCGTAGTGCGTGATTGAAATTGATTTTTTTTTCCTTCGCCCTCACACTCGCTCTCACACGGCAGTTCATCACCCTCAGAGGAAATACCAATTTCAAGGGTGGAAGGGCGAAGACCAAGGTACAAGGACGAGAAAATATTCATCAGGCCACTTTAGTCTAAATTCTCGATATTGAAACCGTGATATGAGCTCATTTTTCGTAACGAAACATTTTTCAAATTTGCGATTTTCCAAAAAATGTAGGGATTTTTTTTACGTAACAATTATTCACGTGTCTCGATTGTTTGGTCCGATTTATTTAATATTTATTTCAATTCCATAGTCATGAAATTAGTCATTCGCGAAGTTTATCAGTGAAATGATGAAAAAAAATGTCTTTGAACAAATTATTTTCATATAAAATGGATCAAAAAATAAATTCAAAAAATTTAAGGAATAAAATAAATTAGAAAAGATAGATTCATATAAAATGGATTAAAAAAACAAAGATTAAAGAACAGAAATCATTTACATTTGAAATATTTATAAAATATGAAGTAAAAATGACATGATATTATTTCCAAGATTGATAAGACCTCCATAAAGTGCTAGAATTTTGTTATTCCACCAATGTCGATAGATCAAAATCGTGAATATAGAATAGAAGAGGAAAAATGGAAGAGAGCATGCAAGGGAAGGAAATAACCTACGATACGTTATGTTTACGAAATGATACCGTTCCCACGTTCCTCGATGGTCCGGTGGAGTGTTTGATAGACCATACACATAACCCCATAGAAACGATGCATGCATGCGTGCTATCAAAACTTGCCTTTCCAGCATCCCTGTTCGATCATTGACGAGAGTTCACGGGGCTAACTTATCGCATGGTTGAGAGACAGTGTATTAATATTTATGAGACTCACAAAATCTCTTCTCTCTCTTGTCGCATGTAGTCATGCTTGTCTTTTTTCAGATCCAAAAATCCTAAATTCGATCTTGTTTCGATTATGTTTTCGAAATTAATAATTTTACTCAAGGAGTTTCAGTAGAAGTCGTACAATTTAATGGTTCAGCTTGTCTTTAGGGAGAATCAGGGGGGGAAATTCTATTGCTCTCAAGCAAAGCGCTAACTCCACACAACAAAATTTCGTACAAAAATTACACGATTACTGAAAAATTGATCGTTTTCATTGACAAAAAAAAATGAATAATTAATAAACGATGTAGACGAATTATTTCATTTTCTGGTGGCATAATTGTCACGATATTTCGAGTGGTTTGACAGTTTTCTATAACCTTTTTTACACTTTTTCGTATTGTTTCATGCACATCACTGAAGTTTAGGGATAGCATAGGCAAGTCTCTGTGTTAAAAAGTGACTTTTCATTTGAGAATTTTGTGGAAACGGTGTAGACAATCGTTTTTAAACTTGAAGGACATATTCAGGATAAGTCGAAGAACTTACTGTAGAAATTTGAATAAAATGATTACATTTCGTCACTTGTACCGAAACTCCTTAAAATGTTCGATCGACTGGGCGATGCAACGCAACTCCATTGAACGCGAATGTCACTGCAATTACAACCGGTAATTCCATTGAGGAGAATCCTTTTTTAATACCTCTGCAATTTTTCTTTTATAATTAATTTCTCATCATTTTCTCTTTCTCCCTCTAAACTTAGACAGACACACACGGTGTATATATGTATATAGTCTTTTTTTATACTACACTACTTGGGAAGTTGTGTGTTGCTCTTCTTCTTCTTCTTCTTCGAGTCTCATCCATGGGGTTGGTGCTCGATGCATTATTTATAGAAACCCTGGAAACGTCTAATCCCTGTCTCAGACGGTCTTCTGACTAGATGGCTTGGCCTCTCTTTCTCTGTCTCGACTACACAGGAAAACTCAACTTTCTATATACCTATATACAAAGAATGAGAGCGAACGAGGAAGGCTATGGTGTCTATATACACGTCCACGTATATATACGCACCAACCTGCTTGTCAGATTACGTGCAATACCGAATGAGGAAGTGACATAATGCCATTAGTCTCCGGAACTTTACTCCTCTCCTGTCTCATTGAGAAATTATAAATAAATTATATTATGAATATATCAATATTCATTCTATTTTACAATTCACTTTAATGGATTCATAAATATTTTTTTCTTCAAGGTTTTTACAAAACGAACAGACCGAAACATATTGATTTCTTGCGAATTATCTCAGTAACAAAATTTATATTAACATTATAGTCTCGCCAGATTCATCTTCGAAACTTTGGTCTCCGGTTGATTTCTTAAAACATATAATTTGTGGAATAATCAGATGCTTGATTTGCTGTCAATAAAAAATTGAGGGAACATGAGGAGAGGCATTTTTTATACTCAAAAACCTTTTTCTTTGGAGCAAATGGTTCGGTAGATTTTTTTAAAGGCAGTAAAGGCCATAAAATAGTTCATTACAGAAAATATAAATTCCTAGTTCGGTTTCAAGATTAATTTGTACTTAGGAATGGAAAATTGCAGTTGTTGAATCAGATGCAAATTCGCTTGTGTTCATTATTCCTTTTTATTATCGTGAAAGTCTTGAGGACGCATAGATTTTTTATCCTTTTGAAACTTCTTAATGGAAAGAGAGAGAGAGAGAGAGTGAGAGAGAGAGAGAGAGAGAGAGAGAGAGAGAGAGAGAGAGAGAGGAATAGAGTGACCACTTCGAGAAATAGACTTTGATGACGTCTGGATGGCTGTAATGAACCCTCTCATATTCAAAGCACATACGCACTGGTTTGCATACATACATAAACAGTAGCGGAAACTCGAGTAAATGGGTCAACTTTACCGCGTAGCCGCATCAGTATCCAGATAAATATATACACATATATAGCTTATATGCAGATAAGGATATGTGCGTATCGCTTTGTATATTCATAGTCAACACATACCTCCTTCGTCTATGGTATACAACACTTGAGGGGATGAGATAAGAGCTTCTGTAGTCCACCACATTGCTTGGCATAGTAAACATCGTGATTGGCTCTCTCGCCAAGGGGTTGTTGCACCCTGGCACCGATGCGTACTATACACATCCGAGAATCATACATGTATAATCACTCCAACGATATATACCACACTCCTGCGTTTCCGTATGTTTAATGCTACTTAAACATCATTTTTAAACATGACTTTCTTGAACATTTTTTCATGATTCACACTCGCCATTGTTGCTCGCAAACAGAATTCCCAGATGCTATAGTTTTCACGTTTTCTTTCGTGTCACAGAATCTTAAAGAGGAATATTTTTCTAATTCATTGTCTCTTCGATTTGTCGATTAAGATAAAATGGCTGATGCTTCGCATTAATGAAAAAAAAGCTCAATTTTCACGGTAGTTGTGTACAAAGTTTGTTGCAAAAATTGAAGAAATTGACAGTGGAGTCGTTTTACAGCGTCTCTTGTAAATTTAGAATTTTTTTTATAGTAAATAAAAGTATTAATAGCAAAACCATCAACTAATGAACCCAACATTTCATGACGTCATATTTTTATCGATGTTTTTACAAATTCGATCCACAACTTCTGATCGATTTTTATTTTTTCATGGACCTTTTTGTTGATCATGGAAATATTCTTAACAAATTATCCAAGTTGATCCTTTTTCGTTTGTTAGTTTGGAAATAACAGTGAATTGTTTATAAAATATATTCTTTGCCGATTACACAATCGGCTGCACAAATTATGATTTTTTTTTTATATATCGATCTTCAAAACGCGTCTCGCGCGGTATTAATTTGTTTCAGTACAACCGAAGCAGATCCGACGCGTCTGGAGGTAAATGAAGGAGGTCTAAAGCTGGTGGATTCTCTTGAGAATTTGACGAAAGATGAGGGCGATTCGGCTCACATGCGTTGCAAAGTAATCGGTGAACCGTCGCCAACGAAATTTCAATGGTTCAAGGACAAAGCTCCGTTGGTCGGTGAATCCGGGAGAATTTCCATCAGGAAGATTCCCGCTCAGGTAACGTTAACTGGTAAAGTTTAATTGTTATTGATACAGCGGAGAAATACTTGAGGCCAAATTTCCCGAGAGACGAACTGACTATTCTCGAAGAAGAATAAACCTCGTGCAAGAGCATAATGAAAATATAATTTAAAGTCACCTGTTTCTTTTCCCAGGGACACGATCGAGCTGATAAAAAATTTTCTGGCACTCGTCTGAAGATAAACAGATTGGTGGCGAGTGACAAAGGGCTGTACACGTGTCGAATTAGCAACGGAAAGGATCAGGTCGAGAGTTCAGGCATTTTGAGCATCGATGTCGAGGTTTATGGTGAGTTTTGACATTTTTCATTTACTTTGGCGAAGCGAAGAGAAATCAAAATCCCTGCTTGCGACGGATTTCCCGAAAGAACGTTTTTCATCGATGCGGTAAAACAGGAAGAAAGATAAAAAGATATATAGGTCAAATCGGGCGATCAAGGACTCACTGCTTTGCAGAAAAAAATTAAATAAAACCAAACAAAAAATCGTATATCTAGGAACTCTGCAGAGCTCGGTAACATTCAGATCTTTATCTTTCTCGTTCTCCCTGACGAAGGGCAATACCGAGAGGATTTTCCAGACGGTTGAACGGATGAAAGAAAAGTAAAATCCTATATATATATATGTGCGTATAGAAGAGACAAAATAAGGAGGGTCTTGTGGAAAGGAGACTCCGTTGTGTATCACATGCCTGCGTGGTTTTCTCCAAGTACATCTAAAGGACAAAGGGCAATTAAGGGTCTTTGGTATATCCTTGGAAGGTCGCGTTTTAATTAAATCTATATACCATTTTTATTCGTGCTTAATCTAATCCGTCGTCTTACATATAAAATAGAAAAAGAAGGAGAAAAAGCGAAATTAAAAGAAAAGTATGTAAAGAAATAAATAAAAGAGAATCTCTGAATGAAATTGGCTGATGAGAAAAGACGCCTGGGAACCAAGTTAGCTCGGGACCTTTTCGTTCGAACTTCTGAATTCGACTTCTCACGTCGACATCGAAGGAAAGGAAGGAAAGAAAGCTTGAATATTGATAGGATCGCGTCAGGTGTTGGAAGACTCGCTCTCCTCCGAGGTTCTATGAGTTTCTCGAATTCATGAGACCCGACAAAAGCCTCGTCTCCGTAGTGGCCTCTCCCACGAGGAATCAGTGCTTTCGCCCAGTGGCCTCCGCAATTCAATTTACGAGCAAGTTGTTGCCACGTACAAACTGCCAACGGCCAAAGTGCTAAGGAATTGGGAACCGCTCCCTCACCCTATATATATTATTACTTTAGGTATTATGCAACCAAAACTAAACCAAACTATGCTCAACTCAGCAATGTATTCACGTTAATATACAGGGTGTCCCAAAAATCAATGTTTCACTAGCGATTATCTCGGAAACTAAGGTTTATTTTGAAAAACTTTTCGAACAAAAGTTGTTTGATTTGACGCAAATAAAAACATAGAAGTTTCATATCCACCCGGATTCTTAACGCGAAGGTTGTGTGAAGGTCACTTCGAGTTTTTCTCCAGGGACTCAAATTTTTTATGAGATATTCTGAATCCTTGGTTCGAGAGCTTTTCAAAACACTACAATTAAGTATTTTTTCGTCAAGTAGCTTCGAAGCTACGTAACCCGAAAAGTTCTCCATCAATAAATAGTCACCATAATGTTCTGAAGAGCTTCCGAGCTAAACTGTTGTAATAATCGATGAAACTTGAAAAGTCTTGGTTGAAAAATTAACTCAAACTTCAAATGTGACCTTCGATCTAACCAGCCTCAAGAGCCCCATATTTTCGCACCCTCCAAACCAAACAACTTTTGTTTCAAACATTCCTCGTTACGGAATGAATACTTTGAGAGATAAGAGGTCGTAAAAGTTTTCTGGGGACACCCCATATAATAGGTGAATGTATGCGATGCGAGGGCACCTAAATTTCCGTCTCCCACGTTGCGCGTCCTTTGCATTCTCTCTGTAGACCCCGGAAAAGCGTCTCAACCTCGACACATGAATAGTTATAACCACCTACGCTAGGTGGCGCGTATGCATTACTGCACCTTCTGTACTTTCCAAACTGCAGTGTTTCGATGTTTATATATATTTATATATATAGATATTTATTTATATATATACGTTGATACACTTCTATATATGTTGGGTTGTTGAATGCACGTGCGAGCATCCTAGCAAGTGCCTAGACAATATTCGAGCTCGTATATGCATCTTATCCTCTATCTAGAAACTCGAAACTCCAAACTTCCCCCATATAAACCTATAACGTGCGAGATATTCTCTCCAAGGCTGGAGGACTTGCTGTACCAAGAGAAACGAACAATGCCTGAACTCGACGTTTAAACAAACATGGCAATTCATCATCACCAAACATATATCATTGAATTGCAATATATTTAAGTCACCAGTCACCGAAGAATGAGTACAATTTAATAGAATAAATATGAAAAAACATGGAAAAAGGTTTTTTAACTTTTATGCATGCCTAGAAAAAGAACGAGAGAGAGAGAGAGAGAGAGAGGGAGAGAGAGGAGACGAATATGTATACACTATTTTCTCTGGACCAACCTGCGAATATTTGAATATGGAACGCCACAGCTTCTGAGTTTCGTGAATTTTTAGATATTCACGTTTGCTTGATTTTGTTTTTTTTTTCTTTCTCCTTTTTATACTAACTTTACATACCTTAATGCAGATTTTTTGCCTCGATTTGCTGTTTCGTACAATCTGCAATTTTTTTCATCGCTTTTATTTCATTTTAATATTGTGATTTTTTTTTGCTTGTTTTCGGGGAAAACAAAAATAATTTTGGAGGCCAGATCATTTTATCGAGTTGAAAGTTTTCATTTGAAAACTCAAAAACAATCGAATCCATGTTCCCTTTTGTGATAAGATTTCATAAGGCTTTACGATTTTTCACAGACATTTCGATTAGGATTACTTCACGAAAAGAGCTGTTTACGAACACCAACGATTAAGCCTCGTTCTAACTACGAAACGATCCTAGACTCTCCCTCCTGCTCTCTCACCTTCGACACATTAATAAACCGAGAATTCTGGCTGCTGCGAAGCCTCGAACACGAGATGCTATAAGCCTCGACCTTATGAACCTGTCTGGGAGCTCGAGAGCCCACCACAAACTCGGTATGCCACCCATAACTCTTCGATCGCTTCTGGTCTCCCTCGCCCACAGAATGTTTCAGTATTTCAACGGCTGCATAAGCGAAACAACAACAAAGACGAGCTTGTCAATACATTCATGTCAAACTTGTTGCTTATTGGCGTTCTCGTGAAAAAGTCACTATGCAAACTGAAAAAAGTGTTTAGTCGAGTTACCAAAAAAAATGGGTTCGTGAAACACGTCTAATTGGAATAAAGTTTTTTTCTCGATTTTTACGAGATGCAGATTTCGCTGTTCCACAAAAAATCCGAGACTGTGATAAAATGAAATAGATAAAAATTTAATTTTGAATAAACAAATAAATTTCACAATAAAATAAATAATTTAATAGAATAAAAAATAATTTTCATATTTATTGAAGTATTTAAGTTGTTTTTTTTTCACTTTTAATGATTTTAGTAACTTGATGAGAATTTTCATCGACACCCGTGACTTATGGCACTTTTTCTCGTACGAAATCAACGAAACGTTTTCCCCGTTCAAGCCACTCTCACTCTTTGCCCTTTGATTAATTCACCGGTGAGTGAAATTCATGGTAAATAACAGTGTGCAAATTTCTAACTGTTCTGTAATTATCACGTGCATACTTCCGGTTGAATTTAATTACTATGTTCAATCGGGCGTCAACTGACGTTTCGTCATGAGTTACAATGTAATTTCTACTGTAGATCGTTCATAGGAAATGGAAGAATCGATGGGTTCGAGGGAGAGGGGAAGGGAAAGAGGGAGAGAAAGAAAGAGAGGAAGAGAAGAGAGATAAAGAAAGGGTAAGGCGAAGCGTTAATTTCTAATGGAATTCAATCGCTCTCGAGTTACCTCGCCATGTTTTGCATACGTCTCTCTGTTTCGTTGATGGTCTGCACGAAGGGTCTTTTGCTGGCATTCACAATAGTCCAATTGAAAAAAATTTACATGGATATTAGGGGAAAATAAAAAGCATTTTTTCCCTCTAGATAAAAAAATAAATGTTTCCAAAAACTTATTTAAAAAAACCTCACAGGTAATTCTTATTTCAATCGAAATACGAGGTAAAAAAATCAATGATTTTTGTTTTTCATTTTTTTAATTGGTGAATTATCAAAATTTGAGATTGATATCTGGCAATTTTTCATTCGCATGAACTTTTTCCTATTGTTTTTTTTGCTGTACAAAAATCTTTTAGAATAAAACTTCTGGCTACGTTTTTCAAAATTATCATTGCCGTTTGTGAGAGTTCTCGTAATCAAATGTTCACCGAATCTAACTTCATCATAAATCATTCTCTTCGTCATCAAAAAACGTGGAGAATAGTGTGAAAAAAAGCAATCGTGGATCTGTCATAAAAACAAAATCACTACGGGGTTTATATCCGAAAAAATGGATCGTGGGGTCAAATCTAAGGTTTAATCTCTATTCGCTGTCAACTTCCAACCATTCAAAATGGCGCAATTTCAAACTATCAGAGATTCCAATCAAATTTATTCTGAACAGTTCCTCTCAACTCTTGTTTTCTCTCAATTGTTTTCAAATCCAGATATTCGTATCCGAAGCGCTAGATTTTCTTTTTACAAACGATTTTTCGACCAGAAGTCAAAGAGTCGAGTAAAGAAAAAGTCACTAAAATTCAAATAGATCAACTTTTTCGACATAAATAAAAAAATGGAAACTAATGTGGTTATTCAAGTGAAAAATCATCTTCTCGACCATTCTGTCCTTTATAGTCCTTACCATCAGTAAGTTTCAAGACCGCAGGTTCGGAAGACCAAAAAAAAAAGGGGTACGGATTGATACATATGTTCAGTTTGAAGGATCTGCACGTACGTTTTGCTTGTCCGCGTATATGCAATCGCGTTTACGCTCGACGGTCAAACTCCATGAGAGGCTCGTCGTCGCTTGACTCTCATTGTTACACTACTTCTCATTTCATCGTGGTACTTGAGACGAGACGAGGCTCTCGAGACCAACATAAAGTACGACTGTATTACTTTACAACGTACTACAAACACACATATGTAAAAATATATAACATATACAAACGCATATTTGAACGTGAGGAAATTAAGCGAGAACATAAAAATTGAGCACGTCCAATAATTCAAAGGGTACAGGATTTCGTGATTGTTCGGAAATGTCAAATAAAATAAAACGACGTCGTTGGTCACTCGTGAAAATTGTCTCTTTTTTTTATCGCTGTAATATCAGATACGATGAAACAAATCGATCGTACGAAAAAAAAAAAAAAAAAAAAAAAATTATCAACATCGGTGAAGCCAAACTACTATTCGATTTTTTTTTCTTCTTTCATATTATAATATACATGTACGTATTGGACATGCCAGCATAGATATGAAAATGCTATCGAAGCTCAAACGGCTTCTCGTTTCGCCTGATAGTTTCATCGATTGTGCTCGCTTTCCATACTAACCAGGCTGAACGATCATAATAAAAATCTTCAACTACCTTATGCATATAAATATCGATATATGAATATATACATGGAGAAAAATCTTTGCGAATACTTTTTAAGACGAGGGAGCAAAAATATCAACAAAAAAAATTGGATACATTCACGAAACATGGAGAAGAAAATTAAAACCGAGAAATAATCAAATAGAAAAAGGAGACAATCTTGAATTTTGGGTAATTTTTACTCGAAGAAATGTATTTTGACGGAAAATGAAATCTGGTTTAATGAAATAATTTTTTTTTCTTGTCTGGTGGCCCAATGGAGCTCCATTCAATTAAAAAAATCGTAAAAAAAATATAAACAATTATATTATTATTTAATAATATTTCCACTGGTCCGTAACCCTTTGTAGAAATAAAAATTCACGACTGACTTTGATTTCCGCTATTTCTGAACATCTGCAGCGCAATTGGTATATGAGAGATGCTCCAACAGCCTGAACCGCGTAGTAGTCAGAGATTTGATTAAAATACAGATTTTTAGTGAAAGCAAAAGTAAATTTTGTTAATTCAAATAAAAAAATAAAATAAAAATCGAATAAACCAGTTCAGTATACAAAAATCGATATTTTTCCGAATGCAAATAGTAAAAATGGTTCAAAAAACGAGGTAGTCTTCGATTTCTATAAAACAACAAAAAAAAGTAGCTTTGGAATTAAAATTAACGTCGGGTGATGACTGAAAACAGGAAAAAAAACATCCGAAAAACAGAAACTTATTTGCCGTGTAAAATGGTTGGGCAGTCATTTTATCGTTCGTGAATAAATCCGATTTATTCGATTCATTGTGTTGACCCGTGTTAAGGGCGAAACTAACGAACAGCGAATCATTGGGATCGTTGAGCTGGTTTCATCGGTGTTTTTTATAGGAAAATTTGCGTAATTAAATCGAGATTTGAAACACTCGGGGTATATATTGGAACGATATATTTATATATATTTGTAGGCTAACGGCGTGAATTTAATCGATGTATTTATAGGTGCGTGGGTGTGTGCTTTGTGGCAATGTTGATTTTGGCTCATTGGCAACATCTATATGTATATATTTATATATATCTATACAGGAGTATATATCTGTATATTGTACTCTACTCTTTTGAGGATTATCCTGTTCAGAGAGGTCGAAGCAACGCGGTATCGCGAACCGAGAGAAACTCTCATTAAATGGTTTCAACGTGGCCGATGTCGCGCTCCAAGAGATTTTCTCTTCTCTCTTATTTGCGTGGTATCGTCCGTGATGTCAATAAAATGAGAGAGAAAGAGGAAAAGAAAATGATATAGATTGTGAAGAGTACCGTGAGAGGCAAAGCAGCAGCTTCCTCATCTTCTTTTTTCTCTTCTTCTTCTTCTTCTTCTTCTTGGTTTGCAAGTATCTCTCGGCACTCTTATCTCGACGAGCCGGTTGTGCAACAACGAGTATATCGTTTCAACGATGAAGATTTTGCATTATATATATATATATATATATCTATTACATAAAGGACGATATCGAAGACGCTTTGCTTAAGATAGTCTCTTTTATAAACGTCCTTCGCGTGCTGTGGTAACGCCGGTGACTTTCTCGTTTACCCGAAGCAATCGACCCTCATTTCGCCCTCTCTCTCTCTCTCTTCTCTCTCTATTCACCCTCATTTTTTTTCTACCCTGTTCCTTCTTTTTCTCCTCTTTGTCTCGTTTTCCTTACAAACACAAAGAAATAGATAAGAGGCAACATGCAACTCTCCGTGTATTCTGTTAAGCGATTGTGGTTCGCGTGTCCTTTTAAATCTAACGATACTCTCCCGCCCACGTTGGACAAGACTGCAATCCGAATCCCTGCAGTGCATCAGGTTAATCTTCAATCTTAACCGAGTGTAAAATGTTTTATAAACGTTGGCATTCAAATCGTATGCAGAGCCTGGAATTCTAAAGAGAAAAGCCCTCAGCAATTTTTTTCTCTGATTCTCCGTTCACGAGATACGTTGAGTCTCTTGAGGTATCGGAATTGAGTCTCGGTAATTAATTAATATCTTATTAACGACTCCTCGGAGAAAAAAATGTCTGAAGAGTTTTCGTCTCGAAATTCGATTGTCCAACTGCGCTGTCAAACTTAAAGCATCACTTTTGGGACACCCTCTAATTTCACCGCAATTGTTTTGTTTCGATGTTACCAAACCAACAGATTTTCTATCTTTTTCTCGTTCTCTCCTTCTTCTGCTCTTTCCTTCACTCTCGTTCTCCTGTCAATGCTCTTTGGAGACTCCCCGCGGTCAGGAAGATAATTGATCTCGTTCTATTCATGATTAAGTTTCCCTCAACTCACAGTGGTATTCGAAATTCGTACAAGCTCACTCTCTCCCTTGCCCGTGCTTTGCTCCATCCTTACAAGAATTTTCGCAACAAAACTATTCGGTTTGGTTGAATTATTATTTTATTCCGATTTTCAATCATTCAAGTGACAGAACATTTCACTTTTTTCATTTTCATTTAATTTCACTTAATTGATGTAATTCATTCATTTCATTAAAAAAGAGAGTTACAGCCATGAAAAGTTACAAAATTTCTTATTGTTCATCGACCTCAAAAACCTTTCGAAATGTTTAATCAACAAAATGTTCCTTTTTCGATTTTTCTTCGCGTTCTGGACCCGAAATCCTTTGTATAAGTGCGACTCATAATTTCATGATACTTTATTGATGATAAATACATGATCAGCCTCAGTACTTTGGATATTTTTGACACCGAACTCCAGAAGCCAAAAACCCCTGGTCCTTTGAAGGTTAAAAATGAACAGTTTGACTCTAAATTTGCATTTTTGATTGTTTTATTTCCATAAATTTGGTGTCGTCAACGAACTTCAGTGTTTTGAGGCGTTGGATTATTTTGTTTGGTGTTTGACTCGCGCCATACATAAGTATACGTATGTTTAGAGGGAAGCATGGTATGCCATGGTGGTTTAGCCGAAGCTTCCGCGTATATCCGTGCTTAACCTTCGACGTGCGGTCTAATCTAACTTGCATAATGCAGAGAAGTTGGCGAAGACCTTCAGGACCGTTCCACGTCCCTCCTAGAAGCTTCGAAACTCGCGTTAAGAGAATCTAGTCTCGACCGTTATGCAAGCGCGAGATACGCTTCGTAGATGAGCATCGTGCGGTCTCTCGACTTTGGGAGCTTGTATTTTATACATTCACATGGATTAATCTGCTAACGAGTTTAGAATAAGCAAACATAGTTATTTTATCCGCAGGACCATATAATTACTTGCTTATTTAAGCATCGGCGAGGGTGAGACGATCGATTGCTAAAGGAAACGGACACTTTTTCCTCGAATGTATACAATTTGTGAGAAGTTTATCAAACAGTGACAAACTGATGAGTTGGCGAAAAAAAAAGTAGCAACTGATCTCTTTTAAAAAAGAATCCGAAACTTTTGTCTTTAGAATTTCGTAATCTGCACGGTGCGGAAATATCTGCCACGAGTTTTGAGACATTTGATAAATAGACGTCGGGATAACAAAAGATAAAGTGATTGGTCACCAAAGCAGACGTAAAAAATCTATAGCTACTGGCATTTATCCAAGCCAATATACAACAAATAGGCGTGTGCACTCGTTGGCCAATGACTTCACTGATTATACTTGACTGTGATGCGTTTGATGCCCCGAATAAAGCGACCGGCTCAAAACCATCGACGTTTCGGATTATACACACTTCGAGAGCGACAAAGAGAAAGCAGCATGTTGTGGGGTGTTTTGTGCTCGTTTCGAACCCACACACGCCGAGCATCGATGCATGAGAGGACACAAACGATAGACAGAGATATTCGTGCTTCAGTGTGTGGTTCATAGGAAAATGTAAATCGTTCGTGTGTATGAACTGCACGAGAATCGACTGACAGCCGGACGTACATAGAAAAGAGAAAGGTAGAGAGAGAGAAAGAGAGAGAGAGGGTGAGAGAGAGAGAGAGAATTTGCGGGTTGCTACAATGGTCATGTATTTATTAAACATCTCTGCCCTTCGACCCCCATAGGCAATGTTGGATTAACCACCATCATTGGCCACCCATAGCTTTGCGATTGAATCGCTACCCGATAAATATCTGGTTGTTTATTAAATAAAGACTTTTATTCAAAAATCGCCATTGACAAGATTCATCAACAATCAGGAATGTTCTTTTCAGGATCAGGAATCAATACTTTTGTACATTTTTCTAAAATGGTTACGTATTCATTAAACATTGCGACCCATCGATCTCCAGGCGATGCTGAGTTAACGTTAAACCAGCATTTCGGCCGCAGATTTGCGATTGAATAAACATCTTGAAAGTTTTTGGTGCATGGTTTATTGAATAGAGAGTTTCATCCAAAAATAGCTGTTCGATGATTTTGCACGTTTTTCGAAAATGGTCAATAACTGTAGCACATTGTTTTATGCGGCATCAAATGTTTTATGAACACGAGTATGGTTCTACGGTCTATATCATCAGATGAGTGGTTTCCATGGACTGAATATCTATCGCTTTTTTTTTTAAACCAACCACCGCCACCCTTTCCCTTTCATTTTACCGTTGCAATTCTCCAATGAAACGCGTCACGATGTTATCTCTCGCGTGTTGCAACAGACACGACGTTGTATAACGTACATTCGAGGCACAGCAGTGCGAATACAACCCTTTAACAGGAATTTATATAGCCCTTGCATGTGTTGAAGCGAAAATGCTAGTTCCTGTATGTATATACACCAAAATATGGATTCTACTACACAGGGTGGCGGAAAAGTCATTCCTCGAGATTACAGGCTCGAAAGGTGACAAAAATCGAAAGAAATTGAAGTTTTTCGCAACTTTTCTTCTTGATTATTTCACTGATCGAAGCCAATAATCCGACGTGCGTTTCCGGCCAGTCCGATCTGCCTAAAATGACCCAAACCTCGTTTTCCCTCTGACGTGATGAAAAATTACTCGATATCTCAGGAACGATCCTTCGTAGAGAAAAATCGCTCAGGACTTTTCTGTTCAGAATCTCGCGATTTGTGTAAATTCGAGATTTTCACGGGTGACTTTTAGGACACCCTGTAGACACACTTTTACCGTGTAATGCGTGTTACGCTTTTGGTGCATCAAGGGCCATTGGGCACTTGGAAAATATGCCAGGGTGCGGTTTTGTAGGGTACATCGTCCAAGTGCGTGTGTGGGGCTGTATTTGTGCTGAACCCTTCGCATATACCATCCTCGGAAAGCTTCATCATTCCAGACATCCTGATCTAATTTGATAAAGTTTCATTAAGTCTGCCTCGTGTTATACCGAACCCCGGGAGAGTATTTAACAAACGTTCGAGATGGTTCGAAAATAGCTTCATTCCTTAATCAGAAAAGTGGCGTATTTGTGGGAATATTCAATCCACCGGTGGCCGATTCACCGATCAAATTCGCCTTCGATCTAATCTTATTTGGTTTTAATTAGAGAATTTAATTGCATCGGATTTTGGTGGTTCAATTATTATTTTTCATTGCGCAATTAATCGTTCGTTTTTTCACTGAATGTGAAAAAAAAACAAACGATTAATTAAACATTTTTATTCATCAATTAAAAAATTTTATACATGGAATTTTATGAATAAAAATAAACGACAAGTGAATTATTGAATTCCTCATTCGTCCATTAAATACAAACGGTCAATATTTTGTTTTCATATTATTACTAAAAAATATGGTGAATATTTCAAACGTAAAAATGTTTTGATGGTCACTATTATTTTTTATTATTTGTTTCGGTGTATACGTCAACGTCAAATATTTACGAGGACTAAAAGGACATTTTTTTTTTACTTTTCCCCAGACTCCCATGAAATTTGATATTACTGCGAAGGTTATACTTTTTTTTATATCTCACCCATGGTTATCCCTTTTCGTTCTGTCCCCCGCTCAATTTTTCACTCGTTATATCGTTTGCGAGGAGAATCAAATATAAAGAAGGAGGGAAGAATCGATAGATAAAGTTTCCGCTCCGGACGCGAGTAATGCGTAATCCGAAAGATTAACGAGAGTTCGTCCGGCCAGGGAAGCCGCGGTCCAAACCAACCCCTTCACCCCGCACCCTCTTCCCCCTCCCCCCTCGCTTTCCAGCCTCCACTTGCTCGTCACCGTTTCTCTCCAGTTTCCAATTAACATGGGCCAAGTTTCTGATCCGTACCAACGATGCTGACGGAGCTTGCTCGTTGTTCTCGAATTAAAAGTTTTCCCGAGTTCTCTCAATGCAAGCCTCGTTTTTGCTCATCTCTGTATCCTTTTAAACCTCCGCTGCATATTCTCTGTTTGTTTTCTATTTTTTTTTTGTTTTTATTTTTATTTTTTTTTCAATTATATCAAATCTACCAAATAACACGAGAATTCACGTATCGAGTATTGTCAAAAACAAAAAATAATTCGCTCCGACTGCGCATCGAAGAATCTTCCTGGAAATTCAACAAAACATTTATAGAAATTGCCCCGAAACGCTTGAAATTTTTCGCTACATTTTTTTTTTTCAACACTCCTAAATTCTCTATCACCGCGGGATGTTGAAAAAAATATATAGTGATCTGCCTGAAAGGATCGCAAGTATCAAGAGACTCGGTTCGCTTTTTTTCAAAAATCAAGTAAAATAAAAGGTTTATGAAAAAAATAAGACAAGGAAAAAAGTATTGACCCTCGTACACGATATTTCTTCGTCAAATTTCATTCTTATGAATTTATCAAAATTTCACCGAATTTTTTTAGAAATGCTTATAGTTTGTTTTTTCGTAAAGGAAATTCCAATTGTTTATCATGTGTTTTTTTTTTTTTAACGAAAAATACATTTTTTTCTAAACTGGGACTATTTTGATTTTTCTAAATTGCCCCATATTCGTTTATTCTCGAAACTTGGTTCACGCATTATCGTTAAAAACGCGTTTTGCCTTGGGGCATTAACGGATGAGGGAGAGATAGTGAAAGAGATAGAAAGAGAGAGAGAGAAAGAGAGAAAGAGAGAAGGAGAGAAAGAGAGAAAACACACCACTAGATAGGCATCGAGAATTTAGCATATGCGATATCCGCGGGTTCATGCTAGGGTTACGCTGGATCTAACAGAACCGAAGCAGCGTGTTCCACGATTCGCGAACATATAGAATTTGCTGTAAATATGAACTTTTCAGACCATTCAACGATTGTATCTTTTATTTTTTTGCTGATAAAAAGTGGGCACGAGTTTTCGATGAACTATTTTCCGGTGAACATGAATCCGGCAGCGAAAATAGTCGATCGTGATTGGTTTTTTGTAACGATCGAGATGAAACTATCGGAAAAACGAGTTTTGGGTGATTTTTCAGAACTTGTAACGAATGAACTCAACGTCCGCGGGCACCTTGAACTTTCAACCAAAATGTCTATAAATTCCGTGACACGAAATTGATTTTCATGGATATTTTTATTATCTACAAAGCTACTAGTTTATTATTATTTAAAAAAATACAAAAATGAAGAGTCTGAAGAAATATATTCATATATTAATGACGTATTTATTTATCTGTTCATTAATTTGATGGATTATTGTTCATCAATATTATTGATAATAATTATTACACTATTTATTGTTATTTACAATATGAGAGCTCGAAATACCTGATTCGGAATTACTCGAAAATTATTTGAATCAAATAATCGAAGACTAGCGAGAGGATTATTCATCATTTCGTTTGTGTGCACATAATATCGAATTCGAATGCAGCCTCCCGAGTGATCCCGATGCTCCAGTTGAGCCTGAATTTCCAGAGGAGTGAGAAATTTTCTCGTTTTGAACAAATTGGGAGAGGATTAACGACGGGCCATTTGGCCCATACGGGGAACAGCATGGTGCACTCTGGTCCATCCACCGCAGAGAGGCAAAAGCATATATATATATACGCAATCAAACAATCATACGTACATTCATGTAGTGGTTAGGAAATATATATTCGTATAAATATATACGTATTTGAGTTTCCTCTACATTCGGATATTCCCGAGGTTCATTGGTACTTTGAAAATTGTTGCAAACATTCGCCACTCTTCACGTTTCAATAAAATAAAAACACACACATAAGTGTTTTCAATATTTTCCCATATAAATTAAAGCCATTGCTATGTTTTTTGATGAAGATAGATCGTTGATTAGAATAAAATTATTTTTAACATCGAAGCAACGATAGAAAATTCGTTTACTTAAAATTGACAGCGGCGATGTATCCGCGCGATCGAAATGTCAATCCAGTGTTTCCAAAACTCAAGACGTTGCCAACAATTTGTGAATTGGCGAAAAAGTCAGGAGTTAAAGTGATGAGAATTTTGTAAAAAGTCGCAGAAAATAATAAATATGGTGTAAACATCACAATGAAAATGAAATTTTTCATTAAACTTCATGCTTGTCAAATTTGTTGAAATGTTTTTGAATTAAAAACATAAAATTAATAGGCTTTCCGTTGTGGAAAAATACAAAAATATTTAGATCGAAGAAAACTATTTGTTAATTAATTAATGATAAATAAGGTTTAAATGTCACAATAAAAATTACATTTTTCAATAAACTTCACGCTTGTTAAATTTATTGAAATGTAGTTGAATTAAAAACAAAAAATTAACAGCCTTTTCGTTGTCTATAGAAATATAAAAATATTTAGATCGAAGAAAACTATTTGTTCGGGTTAAATAGAGTTCGATCGTGGTTGAATAAACGTCATGTTATTTGTGGGTGTACAGGTACGAAAAATATATGGCCGCAGAGTTAACACGAGTTATCGTTTGCGCCATATAGAGTTTTGAAAAGAGCGAGGGGTTAGGAAACGTCCGATCGCATTTAGCGAAATACGAAGCAGTTGTAGTATTCACTCTGGTGGTAGAAGTGCGAAGCGACGAAAAATAATGCGAGTCCTGGGCAGGCGGATTATGTGGGCTTACAATTCAAATCCACGATGCGCGGGGAACACACCGCTGCGTTTCGCTTAATATTATTTTATGCTCGTAGGGAGAGAAAACGTTGTATAAATATATACAAACAATAACACACACAGAAGTTGTCCATATCCCTGTCCCACCACCGCCTAATCCCCATTAGCGCCATTACATGAAATTCTAATAAAGGTATAGGCCCAAGTTTCTCTGAAAACCTCTCCCTATCCCTTTCCCTCTCTCTCTCCCTCTTCCTCGTGAACCAAAAGCTCGTTTATCATGTCACGCTCTACACTCATCGTCCTCAGTGTCCCAAATCCCATCCCTCCTCGTCCTCACGACGTACCTTGTAACCAATGAGAAATTGGTCCAAATTTTCGTGAATAAAACTCGAAGAATTTGAAAGTACTATTTATCACGTCCTGCCTAGTCGTTTTTAATCGAATCGTTCCTTCTCTTCCTTCGCGTTCGTCGATTTTCGTCCAAACCCTTATTATCCACAGTAACGTCAGAAAATAAAGAAAAAAAATCGGAAAGTAATGTGTCTCGGAGCTCATAATCGTCACGATATTTATTTTTACCATTATTATCCGTTACGTTGAACAGATAAACGAAAGAACGAACGAAACATTTTTAGTGACATGTGAATCTTCGTTTTTCAACAACGAATATAATGATATGCGGAAAATTGAATTTCATAAAAGTTAAGACGACGAAAAACTCATTTGGAATGTAAAGAGTTCGGAAATTAATGGAAAAAACTTCGAAAAAAAAAACTCTTCGATGAAAACGATCCACTGTTTTGGAAAACGTGTCTTCGACAAAACCGCGTGTAAAGTTTTGAGACTTCCCGCAGATTATCAACAATTTAGGAGAATGCGAATCTAGATTTTTTTTATTTTCCACTTAAGAAAGTCCCTTAACGAAGAAAAAAATATCAGTTGTGCAATGAATCGAAGTCGAATGTATCAGATAAGCGGGCGAGCGTGACACAAAGCCGGCAAGGTTAAACGTCCGGTGTGGACTGTGGGACTATAGCTCATTGGCGACGCTTTTGTCCACTGGTATAAACAACAGACAGTGTAAGTTCGTATAATACTAGATTCCATCGAGGTTTTGATACATATATATAGTTTTATTCGGTATATACATGTATATAAACACAAATCTGTCGTATATAGAGTGGTAATTAATGACTTTGAGCTTCCTTATCTTTCCCACTTCCCCTTCGCGCTGTATATACACTCAACACGCGGTTACAGTTGGTTACAGTACGAGCGAGAACGTCGTCTGCTCTTCCCACCACCGCCTCCGTCTCTCTTACTCTTTCTGTTTCTCTAATTCTCTTTCGCGCGAAGGATAAAACGCTTTGCAACGTTGCCCTATTATTCCGTGTGTGCAATGACCCATGAATAGAAGCAATACACAGCGAAGTGTGTACAGGTACAAATTTATGGGCCAACGGAATGAATAACTTTGGTATAAGGGACGAGAAAAGATGGGAGAACGAGCTTGCACAGTCCCTTACTTACTTCCTACCTCCAAACCGTTCCCAGTCTGAATAATATATGGAATAATTCATAAGTATGCAGAAATATACGAACGATTTTATTGCTGGGGCAAGAAATTGATTTATCGATTTTTCTTCAAGCTGACTTACGAAAAACTAAATATATCGTTTAAACCATCTGTTTATTTTTATCGGAATTGAGAATACTGAAAATTATTAGGGAAATTGAGATTGAATAAAAATTTTGATGGGATTGCGTGAAACATCGCTGAGCTTCGAAGCAGATGGACGTTGTTGCACGTTATTAATTTCGCAACAGCTGGAAACGTCGATTCTGTTGATATATGTCTCACATATCCCACAAATCGTGTCTTATACTACATGTATATGCGTTCGTATGAAATATATATTTATATATACCCACAACACTTGTGGGCAAACAAGCTTAGGGATCATTAGTGGTCGTGTAGTGAACAAGTGAGAAGTTGATTCATGGCCCATTACGGGCTATTATGTAATAGTCGGTTCGATCGAGACTAGGGCTCGTATATCAAGGTGTAATATCAGACCCTTTCATTTGCTCCCCTTTTGGGCCGACGCAAACGTTCGCTCACCTTTAAAGGGCGCCCATGTGTATCGCTTACCCGCGTGCTGCTCAGTGCGATATAGATTTTTCAAAGAGAACAAAGAACTTATGAGTTCATTCGGATTTACACATTATCTGCATTTAACTATGTATTTTTTTTGTTTTCAGATGCCGGGAACCACGATGATGTTGTCGAACACGAAGATTACGTCCCTGCCATGCCACACTTTTCCGATCTATTGGACGAGTAAGCAAAAAGCCTATTTTGTTGTCCACATTTAACAATTTTCTACTTCCGGCAAATCCTATTGGTCACTTTTCCCCACCAAAACTCCATTTCCGTAAAATTTAGTTGAATAACCCACCGCTGAAGCGCTCGAGACCCTGTGTAAATGGCCGCGAAGCGCGCTGTCAACAAAAGAAATGATCGAACGTTGTTGTTGTGTTTGCTCGATGTTGTGACAGTTAAAAAATAATTATGAAGCTACTCGCGTACCTAGTGTTGTTACAGAATTTTCATATTTTTATATACGCTCAATCGAGCCAACAAAATTTTATAAGAAACCTCCGAAGAAGGTTAGTTTTCCCTCTTTGTTGACATTGAATTTTCAGGTTATGTTTAATACGCGTTCGAATTTTTGTACGAAACACTACCATACTTTTTTTTTCATCCAAATTTTAACGAGCATCAGTTACAAATTGACTTTTTAAACTATTATTTCTTTATGAAAAACACAGGCGTCGAAAAATTACAGTTCATAGTTTTTTTTTCACGTGTTTCAAAACTCATTTCTGTTTTTCATCATTTTTCCACTTTGCTGTTCATTTCAAATCATTTATTTGTTATTTTTTACTTAATTTATTTATTCGAAATATAATACTTTCAGTACCGATGACGAAAGTGGACTGGACACTCCGAGAATGGAAGCGCCGACGCCGCACAATACATTCGTCGCCAACACCAATCCGTTCAAGCTGTTATCGCAAAGTCCAGATTCTACAAGTTCGCAACCGAATATAGATTTTGATGCACGCAGCGGCCTTAGCAACGTCAATACGGATCAATTGCACAGGCCTTTTGAGACGCCGGCGTCAATACCCGGCCGCAAAATGATACAGGAAGGAGTTTGTGAGGTATTTCTTTTTAGAAATTCGACAAATCTTAACAGTCGACAATTAATTTACAAAAATAATTGACACCGTTGTTTCTTTTTGTAGCTGTATGTTGGGAAAATCTGTCAACAATTTGTGGGCAACAAATCCATTTATGTTCCGTATCCCATGACGCAAAAAACACTGGAAGACAAACTGATGCAGGCTTTCCAAGTCATCGAATATTCAAAGTGAGTAACACGACAAAATGAGCAAAAACAATCTCCGAAACGAATTTAAAAAAATTCAAGCCGAAGAAACAGGTTGGGGAAAAATATTGAATGAATAATCTAAACGTGAAAATCTTGATCAATTTTTTTACTCGGGTTTGTTTCGAAATACGATAAAAATAAAATAATTTTGGAGTTCAGTAAAAACCACAAAACTAGATTCTTCGACGCAATTGTACGATCGAAATAATTATTTTAAAAATGTATTCAATTACAGCGAAGTCTCGTCGAATTGTCAGGCCTACGCAAAGCCATCGCTTTGCTATTCAGCGTTTCCGGTATGTCGAGATCCTCCGATAGGCCAAAAGCCAAAAAACTCGGAGGCGAGTACGCAACTGTTTAACCTGCTGAATTCGAATCAAGCGGAAAGTGCAGAAGATTTCGAGAACGATGACAACAGCGAGGAAATTGCACGACCGGGCAGAATTCTTCGAAAGAGGAGTCCGCAGTACACACCGCGAGCAGAATTTACCCTCGACAAAGATGGCAAGATACCAACTGGCAAAATGATCAGCCAGAGCTACGGGAATCCAAATTCGGCGAAGAAAATTTGGCTTAATCGTAAATTACGAAGGATATGCCGTCAAGAGTGCGAAATGCTCGAGAACGAGCTTTGTCAAACGGAATACGCGATTGCCAAACGACATCCTCTCATTGGCCAAGTCCCGTTGGTCGAGTGCTCCGATTTGCCCCTCGACGACGCCAAGGAAGCGAGCGATTGCTTGACCCTCGGAATTTCCTCTCACAATAACGTTCGAAAAAGTATGTTCAAAATATAAAAACTAACATTCACTTTTACTTATCGTTGAAATTCATTTAACTGCAGATTTATCCTTCTTGTGCCCAAATCTTTGTACGCAATTGAGTATTTTCTTATTTTATAGACGATCTTTGTTATGGAAATGGAGCATCTTATCTGGGGGTTGTAAAAACCAGTTTTTCTGGTCGTCCTTGTCTACTTTGGACCAGTCAGTATTTACCTGCTGAAGATCGTCGCGAACTTGCCGGACGATTGTCTTACTGCAGCAATCCTGGTGATCCAACCAGTCAACCCTGGTGTTACGTTTACATCAACAACAAAGTTCAAAAAGAACATTGCAACATACCAATTTGTGGTGAGTTGAAGTTTTACGAAAATTCAAACTTAAGATTGTATCCTACCTTTTAGTATCGTCTACAATTTTCATGCTGTAGCTTGAAATTCAATCCCAGCAGATACAGACACTATTTTGAATGATTCAAAATAACGAAAAGAAGTTATCAAACATTTTTCTGTTTACAGTCAAAGTTGAAAATCTTTGGATCTACGGAGTGGTTGGTTGCGTTTTGACAGGAGGATTTATCATTGTCCTTGTATTTTTTTGCTGTTGTTATCGGAGCCGAAAGTCACGGAGGCAATCAAATCATTTGCCATCGAATAAAGTGAGTATTCAGTGAATTTTCTATAAGAATAAAATGACTCGGAAATATGAAATTTTGATGACATCTGATTAATTAATTATCAAGAATAAATAAAATATAAATAATATACAAATTACGTATAATTTTGATAGAAAAAACAACATTTTCATACACTAAATGTATTCAATTCTGATCAAAATCATTAAATCAATTATCGTTTTTTAGATGTTAACTGGAATACAATGCGACAAGAATATTTACGACGGTAGACAAAATTCGACTCAGCCAATGGAAATGAGTTCTTTGCTGGCTGGGCCCGGAAACACGACTCCGGGAACAGGAACTTTGAGCAGCGGCAGTAGTCGAACTTCGAACAACAGAGTTCCCCAGTTTGCGGTTAATAATGTTGCGTTTATTCAGGAACTTGGAGAAGGAGCTTTTGGTACGTGGAAAAAAAAAAAACAATTTCAAATATTCCCATTATTGATTAAACAATGTTGTTTAAAGAAAATTTTCATCGTTGGAACAAAAATAAACATAAAAACATTGGAAACACTATTTCTTTACAGGAAAAGTGTACAAAGGTGAATTACAAACGGGTAACAAATGCGACGAGTCGATTTACGTTGCGGTTAAAACTCTGAAGGAAAATGCCAGCCCGAAAACGCAGAGCGATTTCAAAAGAGAAGTCGATTTGATGACGGATCTTCGACATCCCAATATTATTTGTCTTCTCGGTGTTGTTCTCTCTGGTGAACCAATGTGTATGCTCTTTGAGTACATGACTCAAGGAGATTTGCACGAATTTCTCATCCGTTATTCTCCGAGATCGGATGTTACGTTGAACAATAGTACTGGCAAAATTTTGGAACAACCCGAATTTTTACACATCGCTCTACAAATTGCGTCCGGTAATTATACGATTTTTTCAAATTATAAAATCTTTCGCAGTCGAAATTGCGGCAAAATGAGCAGTTTTCCATTAAATTCTGTCAGCGAAATTTCTCTTTTTGTTTCGCTTTTTTTCTTATACTTTCTTTCACAAAAATTTAAATTGTAAAAATTACGATAATTTTGAGAACACGATGAAAATTATTGAAGGCACCAGCGACCATAGAGTTCAGAAATGATTTTTTTTTTCAAATATTAAATGTTCGTAACAATTTTGCTGTCTGATCAAAGTCGAAAATTAATTTTGGCAATACTGAATGGCATTTTTGGAGATTTGTAAACAATGGTAAACTTTTTTAAAAAAAAGAAAGGTCGAATTTTTCCGTCTATAATTTCTATAAATTGTTTATTTAACAGGAATGGAATATTTAGCCGGTCATCATTACGTACATCGAGATTTGGCAGCACGGAATTGTCTCGTCGGCGATAATCTCACAGTAAAAATATCCGACTTTGGTCTGTCTCGAGATATTTATAGCAGCGATTACTACAGGGTACAATCAAAGAGTCTTCTACCAGTGCGTTGGATGCCCCCGGAGTCCATATTGTATGGAAAATTCACGACAGAATCAGATGTTTGGAGTTTCGGTGTTGTTCTATGGGAAATTTATAGTTACGGTTTGCAGGTAACTCACCCTCGATTTTTTGTTCAATTGAATATCCAACTCGGGATTCATAAATTTGAATTAATAACGAAATACAGAAAAAACCCAACTTTTCCTTAAGTTTCCAAATTTTTTCACTTGAGCAATATAAATTTAAAGAAAATAAAAAATTCTTTAACATTTTTTGACCCTTTCAATCATTACTTTATTCGAATAACTGTGAAAGTTCTAACAAACGAAAAAAATCAATTGCAGCCTTATTACGGATACAACAATCAAGAAGTAATCGACATGATACGTTCGAGGCAACTGTTGCCCTGTCCGGAGGATTGTCCGACGATGATATACAGTTTGATGATCGAATGTTGGCACGAAGTGGCGAACAGAAGGCCACAATTTCCGGAAATACATCATCGTTTGCACAATTGGTACACAAATCAGACTTACCTGACGGATTTTCGTAGTGAATCGATGTCGGGTTACGCGTCGACGAATGGAAAGTCGTCGAACAAGATGAGCATAACCCCGAGTTTCAAGAGTGACTCGTTGAGTAGAAACGACACAACATTTAAGGGAAACGGCGAGCCGATGATTTGTAATCTGGCTGATCACAACAATCCATTAAAAATTCCGGCGAACCCGTGTTACACGAGTTCGAATACGAGTCTGGACCATCGACATCAACACTGCAATTACGGCGAGCATCCGACGCCCTCTCGGGTGGCGGCGTTGCATCAAAACAGCGGAACTTCTAATAGCAACGAATTCGAAGAAAAACAATGTTGTTCGCCAAAATTGAGCGGAGCTAAGAAAGTCTTACCCGCGATGCCCCAACAACATTGTCCCAAAATGAACAACGGTCTCAATGGCACAAGACCGATGCAAAACGGTGCCCAACTCGTCGTCAGATTGCCCGATCCCAGCAAAGTCACGACGGAAACAAGACTTTCTAAATGAGGCCCTAAATCCTCAACATTTCGTGCATTTTCCAATGAATTAACTAACACTCACACACCCACAAATACTAACACCACTTGAACCTTTTTTCAAACGCAAACCCACGTGGCGTTGAAAAGTAAAAAGTATTTTTTACCGAAAGGAACGATAAGAAGGATGGAATTTTTTTTTTTTCTTTTCACTTTATTCCATCGCTCAAACTTTCTACAAATCATCGACTGACTGAATAAGCTACAAAAATACGTATTGTTTATTATTTATTTATACGAATTTTGTATACATCGATCTCTCCTAAAACGCGTACGAAGGATCAAAAGTATTTTTTTCTTTTTATACTCTCGCTGTTCGAATGCCTCTTGAATTTTTCTACAAAAAAAGGAATAACGTAACAAGAAATACGAGGGTCTCGAATTAAGTTATCACCACAAAGGAAATAACGTTTAGAAACGACACATGAAAATAATACAAAACGATATCGAATTATATCGTTGTTGGAGTATTACGAATTATAGAAATAGTCACTTCTGTATTTGCCCTCTCTCTCTCTTTCTCACTTCCCCGTTAACGAATCATAAAAATAAATTAAATTTTAAATACAATTGTATTTTAAACTGAGAGAAAAAGTTTGGGTGTACGAACGAACATTTCGTTGGACGAAAATATGATCGATTCAGCTTTTTTTTGTTGAATCGCGAATCTAAATCATTAAATTCAACAAAAAAATAACAGTTGAATTGTTATTTTCGTCCAACAAAATGAATTTTGGTCGTTCAACGCAATTTTTTTCTCAGTTAATATTATCAATGAAACCAATGGGAATAAGTATTAAAAATTGATACGTGTTTTTACTAATACGCGATTAAAACAAATAATAAACCGGTGTTTAAAATTAAGTACGAAACAAATAAATTTCAAAGTTTAATGTACCAAAAAAAAACAAAAATTAACACAAAGTCGATCTCTGGTATTGAAAAAAATAGTGGAATTAAATTGAGAAGATGGAGAAGGTGAATCCTCGCGAAAAAGTGGCGAAAACCGAGAGATTTTTTTGAAGCCCGAAGGCCAAAAACGAGACAGAAGGGAGAGAGAGAGAAAAAAAATTGAAATCGTGGTTGGGAAGCGAACGAATATGTATAAATCATGAGGCGGGGAGGGGAAGAGAAAAAATTTCGTACACTTTGTGTATACATGTATAGAGGATAGTCCGTACCGACCAGTTTGACGCGAGGCGAAAAATCTTATATTTTACTTCGTCCTCGTGGGCGAATTTTCCAAAAAAAAAAAAACGAAGCCCGAATTAACGTGCAACGAGAAAAGCACCTCGCGTCTTGCTGCAATGAAATAGATTGAATATTAGTATCTAAGAAAAAGAAAAAAAAAAAAAAAACGAATACCAAAAGGTGAAAATTGCAATGATCAATTCGAATTTTTCCTTTTGGTAGGTGAGAGGAACAAGAAGAGAGAAAAAGAAACAGCGAATTACCGTGGATATGTATTTAATAAAGGTGCGGAGTGTGTATGATACTTTTTTTACGTGTTTTCTTTTTGTTTTTTTTTTATTTTTTTAAATACGTTAATTTTCAAGAATTTTTATTATTACGTCAAAACGAAGAATTTATTGACATTTCGCGAATTCTCAACGTTGCTCAAATCATTAACTTTGTCATTTATTCACGAAAAACCCAATCCTAGATAATAACAAAAGGAAAAAAATGAATGAGAGAACATTTGCAATGTTTTAACTTCTCAGAAAAAGAGAGGAATAAACAACAAACAAAAATACAATAAACTTTTCGAGAGACTGACGAACGTATTCGGAAACTCGTACCGATAACTTAATATTATTAAAATACATGTTTAAATGTTTGCGCGAATTTGAGGACAAACTCGTCATGTTTAGGTATTAATTAATTTATATTGAACAATTTATTACGAGAAGCGAGAATTTAAGCACGTAAGTTCTTTATATATATATATATACACATATATATATATATATGTATATATTTATCTATATATACATATATGTATTTGATCAAATATAATATGCATTTCATGTTTTTTGTAAAACGAGTCTTCGGCATTTTTATTCACGATTGATAATCCACGATCTCCCGCTTCCTGACAACTTATCGATACCTTCCAATTTCCTGATCGTCCGTGATGAGCAACAGCGATCGCGTAAAGTGTCTTTTCGAATAAAAAAAAATTATCGATTTCTAATCTACGTGTTTAAAGTCTGTTGAAATTAGTCGATATCACAATATCGTGACGATTCGAACCCGATCGTTACATCGATCTTTGTTACATAAAGAATAAACCATTAACCATTTTATAAATATTACGAAGTGAGAGTTCTTATCAGATAAATGCATACATTTAACGTTTTTCTGACGAATTGACTATTTCTCTTTCTCGCAGCGTGCACAGGACAAGGAAAGAGGGTTTCAGTAGGTTTTTACGGTTTTTAAACTCACTACGAAATGATCCTTCCGAAGAATTTACAGACGTATGAAGAAAAACGACAGAAATAAATTATTTAAAGACTTTATAATTCTTTTATCAAAAGTCGAACTTTTGTCTTTGACATAAAAATACATGGAAAATTTTATTTGACTGACACTTATTGCCATTTTGTTCGATTGAATTAAAATCTGTGAAAAAAAAGTTAATTTGATTTTATTGCCCATGTCCGAACTGAAAATCAGAACCAGAAATTTTGTCACGCGAACAGTTTAGTCTCGTTAAATGTTAAAAGCATGGAAAAGTTTGTCGATGTCATATTATCGTGACAATTTCAACCCGATAGTTTATTTTATTCTCGTTGCACGAGAAATAAACCATTAACGATTGCACAATAAATATTACGAACCGAGAATTTGTATCAGATAAGTTTATTCTGGTCTATTTACTATTATACTTTTCGCAGCATGCACGGGACAACGATAAATGCTTTCAGTGCGTTCTTCCGTTTTTTAAACATACAACGAAATTAACTTAGTGAAGAGTATACCGACGAATGAAAAATAAATAAAAGAACTAAAGTCGAAGAAAAAATCGTGACTATTTAAATAGTAATGCAAACGATTTTTCTTGTACTCACCATTGTCGCAATGGCGTGGATAAAATTCGCCACGTCTCAGACATCTCTAAGATGGAATAAACGATCGAAGAATTTCGATGTTATTTTTAATTCCACTACAACAGAGATCGAAGTGCATAACGTTACGTTAAAAAGTGAACAACATAAATTACGAAACTTCAACGGTCAGCCCTTAAGGATCTGTCATTATGAGGTGAACTAAATTACTGTTTAGCTGTGTGGTAAAAAAAAATTTCTCAAATTGTACACTTTTCAACTGATTTATATGATTTTTGTCAGGAGCACGGTATTTTTGAATACTACGAAAACGACACAAAAATTAAAGGAATTTGTGGTGAAATATGGACGACTATATGCAGCTTTTTGAATTTTACGTACGTCTTCGATTTTATTTAATTGAGAAAACAATTTTAAACAGCAATTTTGGAAGTCTTACAGTTTTTTTTTTTTTAATTTAATAATCATTGAAAAGTTTTTTTTTCTATCAATTCATAGTTTTCCTTAAAATGATCGATCCCTTATTTTTACATCAATTCGTTTTTGATCGAGAGCATAAATTTATTTGGATATTTAAGCAAATGTATTATTGTATGGTTAATATAAATTAATGTCATATCCTGAATTAAAAAATAGTAAAGACGAGTGAATATTTTTGTACAGCATGGTTTTGAGAAAGGACGCATTACCGTTCATTGGTCAGTCCTTGAAGAACGGTACTTATACGGGAGTACTCAAAAAAGCTTTTCTCAATGAAACAGATGTCGTGCCTCACTTGGGCATGTTTTTAGGACGTTTCAAAGCGGTTGAATACAGCACAGTTTTTTGGACGTACAGGCAAGTACTTTTTCACTTCGACCATTAACTCTTTTCCCATTTATCTGCTGATTTTTTTTTCTCATGTATCTGTTTATTCCTTTTATTACAGTTTTGAAAAAAAAAACTCTTCCAATTTCCAGATTTTTATGTTAATTTTTCATAAAACAAATTTAAAAAAACCCGAAAAGTTATCAAAAGTTCGAAAGTCTGTATTGAATTTAATTATAGTTTTCTGTTTAGAAATTGAAAGAATCTTTCTGGGCATTGTCGAAAAATATAATAAAATTCATTTGAAATTTACTAAAAAAGATTGAACATTCAATAAAACAAAATTTGAAAAGTCGAACCAAACAGGTAGATCCAAACGGATTTAATGAAAAAAACCTGCCTTACGAGGGGCTAAAAATGATTTGTGTAGTTTTTGGGTCAATCGAATTTCATTAATTGCATGAATGGCATCAAATATTTTGATTCTCATTGGACTAGATTAAATTTACTGATATCGGTAATAGTTTAATTATAAAAAAAAAAAATTTGTTATCAGTGTAAGAATTTATTCCCGCGGGCACTGGAAACGAAATCCTGCTTGGATGTTTAACATATTCACGAGCGAGGTATGGGTTACGCTTCTTGTTTCACTAGTGATTTTAAGTATCGCGAGAATCACGATACAAAGAATTTTGATACGATATCGAGGGAAAAGTTTGGAAGCCGAAAGCATTCCAAATCATTTATTTTACAATTTTTCAACGCTTTGTAACCAGCCAGGTAAGATTATTTTTGTTGAGTTATTATTCCGAAATATAAATGAACAATATTGTTCGCAGTTTTTGACCTGGAAAAAATTGTTTTAGGCTGCTCATCCGAAAAAACTGGGAGTGGATCGAATTTATTGAATGTTATAATTGTACTTTTCGCTTATCTTACACTCGCTGCTTACAATTCGCATTTGATATTTAGTCTGGCCCGAGAATCTTTTGCAGCACCATTCCACGATGTCGATAGCCTCATGAACAAAACAAAATATTTCATCATGGTTTTAAATGGTACCACCGCTCACCGCATCGTCCAAGTATGCAAAATACATTAATGTGATGATATAAAACATTAGAAAACCACAATTGTTCAGCATTTCCATTTCGTACACTTTTAGTTGTACTTTATCCATCGGATTTAAATATTTATATTCATCCGCACGAAATAACTTCGACAAAAATGAAATTATGGATACTCATAATCTTTCCCACTTGACACAAAAGTAAAAATGTTTTTTACCTATTCGTAAAAGTTGCACTTACTTCGTTGGTTCTTTTTCCTTTTTTTTCACGTTCTGAACATTTGGAAAAACTGTTCAGGGCATTTACTTTCTTCGGAAACGTTCTGAACTTCTCCATACGGATATATTTCTGTTTTTTACGTTCTGTACTGAAATTGTCGAATTGAGTCTTTTTTTCCCTCGTAATACAATACTATACCGATTTTTCAGAGTGATTTCGCAAGAGAAATTTTTGGACCAATGCAGCGATCTTCGCGTTTCAAAGTGATCCATGATGTGAAAGACCTTTATGGCTATGTTTGCAATTTCCCAGAGAAATATGTCTTTTTAGACACTGACGACGTGTTCGCTGTAAGAGGCAGCATGGAATGTGACGTTGAACCTGTAGGTCAAGCGTATACCACAACCCCAATTGCTGCCGGATTCAGCCACCATTTTCAACCCAGCAAAACTGTTAATTTTTGGTGATTTGTATTCCGATGAATCCATTTTTTATCTCATCGAACAAAACGACCGAAAACAAATACAATTGAAAAAAATAACGAAATGAATTTAATGATCTAACATAAATAAATAATCAAAATTTCATTGAATTCTGAAAAATCAGATTATTTATTGCTTATTTTTGGCTTATTTTTTACAGGCTCGTAAAATTTCGAGAATTTGGATTGTTGGACGCAATGAAAAAGCGTTACATGACACCAAAGAGAAAAAAATTAATGGTCCGACTGAGGCATAGTGCAACGATTGACATGGATCGTGTTTCCATGATTTTTTGTATACTCGGTTTGGGTATGTTCGCCTCGATAATCATATGCATCGCTGAAAATGTCATTTTCAGGATTAAAAAGCGGAAGAGTGTTAAAATAACGTTCAAAAAAGTGTCGAATTTGAGGCAACGAAACGTTACTAAATCGATCGTTCAAAATTGTGTAAGAGTCAGATATCGAAAGTAAAATAAAAGCATGTATTCGGAAAACTCATTAGAATTCTGTACAAATTATTATCCCATCCTTTTTTCCAGGGATGAAAAAAAAACAGATATGTGTTTTGTTATCCCATTTTTTGTTATCAACTAAAAATCGACGAATAAAAGTAAACTCAGAGTCACTATTTATTCGACTATCAAATTGATATATTCCGTGCGACAGAGAAAATGATTCGAATACGATTATCTACAGTGCCATTAGCGATGCATTGTTGAATGATAAACCTCACGACCTTTAAACGTAGAAAAAATGAGAAAGCCATGCACGCGAGCTGAATAAAATTTAGTCAATGTTTTTTAATACGCTTGTATAAAAATGTAACGAAACTTTAATAACTCCAATGTCTTCAAGTGTAACGATCTCTTGGACCAAATTTTCAATCCTTTTATCAAAAGTCGAACGTTTGTTTTTGACATAAAAATACGTACATAATTTTATTTGACTGACATTTATTGCCATTTTTTTTCGTTTTAATTAAAATCTGTGAAAAAAGGTTTATTTGATTTTATTGCCCATGTTCGAACAGAAAATCAGAAACAGAAATTTTGTCACGCGAACAGTTTGGTCTCGTTAAATGTTTAAAGCATGTAAAAATTTGTCGATGTCATATTATCGTGACGATTTCAACCCGATAGTTAATTTGATCCCCGTTGCACGAGGAACAAACCATTAACGACTGTACAATAAATGTTACGAAGCTAGAATTTGTATCAGATAAGTTTATTCTGGTCTATTTATTATTATCCTCCTCGTGGCATGCACGGGACAACGATAAATGGTTTCAGTATGTTCTTCCGATTTTTAAACATACCACGAAATTAACTTAGTAAAGAATATACCGACGTATGAAAAAAATAAAAGAACTAGATTCGAATAAAAAATTGTTACTTTTTTAATAGTAATGCAAACGATTTTTCTTGTTCTCTCCATTGTCGGAATGGTTTTGATAAAACTCGCGACGTCTCAGACATTACTAAAATGGAATAAACGATCGAAAAATTTCGATATTATTAATTCCACGACACCGAAGACAGAAATACATAAAATCATGTTGAAGAAAGAAGAACCAGAAATGCGAAATTTCAACGGTCAGCCCCTGAGGATCTGTCATTATGAGGTGATTCAAATATCATCATTGAAAAAGATAAAACTGTTTGATTATATCGTGAAAAATGCTTTATTAGATTATTCGCGTTTAAAAGTGGTTTGTGTTATTTTTTTTTTCAGCATCACGGTATTTTTGAGTTCTACGAAAACGACACAAAGGCTAAAGGTATTTGTGCTGAAATCTGGACGACTATGTGCAACTTTTTGAATTTTACGTACGTGTTTGATTTCATTTACGAAATAGAATGAATCTGAAAAATAATTCTGGGAGTCTTGCAATTATTTTCCAAAAATCTAAATGACTATTGAAAAGTTATTTATTTTTCCAATTCATCATTTTCTTTGGTACAATTAATCCTTTTTTTTAACAATTTGTTTTCGATTCTCTTTCATTGTTTGACTGTTTCACTTGAATATTTATGAATTAATTAATTTTTTGCATCATGTACAAACAAAAAGAATAAATACGAGTGCACATTTTCATGCAGCATGGTTGTGAGCAAGGACGTATTGCCATTTGAGTCCTCGCAGGACGGAACTTACACTGGAATACTAAAAAGAGTTTGGCTCAATGAAACGGACGTCGTGCCCTATTTAGGCATGTTTTTATCACGTTTCAAAGCTGTCGAGTTCAGCACGGTTTTGTGGACGTACAGGCAGGTACCATTTTTCTTCAATAAACAACTTTTGTCCTGTCTGTCTATTTCATATACTCTATTCATTACAGTTGTGAAAAAACGAATGCAACGAAAAAGGATTTAATTAAGTTAGTCCAATCGAAACTATAATTGACAGCTCCCATCAAAATTTTCCGATTTACTGATCAGAACTGAAAGGATCATTTTGAGCATTGTTCAAACATAATTATAACGGCGTGAAATTCCATCAAGGGGATTAGAGCGTCAAAAAAACATAAATTAAAAATCGAATCTAACAATTAGGACCGACCTTTACCTGCAATGAAAAAAATTGATTCATTGTATGAATGGTTCCAAATCTTTTGTCTCCAGTTGGACTAGAGATTTGTTGTACTCGTGTCGTTTATTAATATCATAATTTTTAATATATATATTTTTTTTTTTTACTCAGTGTAAGAATTTACTCTCGTGGACATTGGGAACGGAATCCTGCTTGGATGTTCAACATATTTTCGCATGACGTATGGGTTACGATCCTTTTTTCACTAGTGACTCTAAGCATTGCGAGAATCGTGGTACAAAGAATTTTGATACGTTATCGGGGAAAAAATTTGGAGGCCGAAAGCATTCTAAACCATTTATTTTACAATTACGCAACGTTCTGTAATCAAGCAGGTAACTTTTAAATTCCATGAGATTCAATGTTTTGAAATGTAACTTTGAACTATAGATCGCATTCTTTCACGTTAAAAAAAAACCATTTCAGGCAGCTCCTCCGCCAAAACTGGAAGCGGATCGAATCTATTGAATATTATTATTGTGCTTTTTGCGTATCTCACACTCGCTGCTTATAATTCACGTTTGATATTTAGCTTGGCTCGAGAATCTTTTGCAGCGCCTTTCCATGATGTTGATAGCCTCATGAACAAAACAAAATATTCCATCATGGTTTTAAATGGTACCACCGCTCACCGAATCGTCCAAGTATGCAAAATACATTAATGTGATGATATAAAACATTAGAAAACCACAATTGTTCAGCATTTCCATTTCGTGCACTTTTAGTTGTACTTTATCCATCGGATTATATTATTTATTTTCGTCCGCACGAAATAACTTCGACAAAAATGAAATTATGGATACTCGTAACCTTTCCCACTCGATACAAAAGTAGAAATGTTCTTTACCTATTCGTAAAAGTTGCACTTACTTCGTTGGTTCTTTTTTCTTTTTTTTCACGTTCTGAACATTTGGAAAAACTGTTCAGGGCATTTACTTTCTTCGGAAACGTTCTGAACTTCTCTATACGGATATATTTCTGTTATTTACGTTCTGTACTGAAATTGTCGAATTGAGTCTTTTTCTCCCCCGTAATACGATGATATTCCGATTTTTCAGAGTGAGCTCGCAAAAGATATTTTTGGAAAAATGCGACAATCTCCACGTTTCAAAGTCATGCAAGATGTGCATGAACTTTACGCCTATGTTTGCAATTCTCCAGACAAATATGTCTTTTTAGACACGGACGACGTGTTGGCTGTAAGAGGCAGCATGGAATGTGACGTTGAACCTGTAGGTCAAGCGTATACCACAACACCAATCGCTGCCGGATTCAGCCACCATTTTCAACCCAGCAAAACTATTAATTTTTGGTGATTTATTTTCGATTAATTCATTTTTTATATGTATGGAACTAAATTTCAGAAAACGGATATTATTGAAAAACGTAGCAAAATAAATTAAATAAACTGACATAAATGAATTCATAAAAATAATCAAAATCCAATGGAATTTAGAAAAATCATAATATTCGCCTTTTCACGAAAGAATGCCTACCCCGTAAAATCTAAAGAAAAGTCTTTCATAATTCAAATTAAAAATTCATATAAAATCATTAATTTCCATGGTTATTATGAGCTTTTTTTTCCAGGCTCGTGAGATTTCGAGAATTTGGATTATTGGATGCAATGAAAAAGCGTTACATGGCACCAGCGAGAAAAAAATTGATGGTCCGACACGGACAGACTTTAACAATCGACATGAATCATGTTTCCATGATTTTTTGTGTACTCGCTTTTGGCATTTTCGCCTCGGTAATTATATGCATCGCTGAAAATATCATTTCCAGGATGAAGAAGCGAAAAAGCATTGAATCGTCGGTTAAAAAGGTGTCAAATTTCAGGCAGCGAAATGTTGGTAAAACGATTGTTCAAAATCGCTTGCGGGGCAGATATCGAAAGTAAAATAAAACGCTGTATTTGGAAAAATCATTGAAACTCTGTGTAAATTATTATCCCATCTTTTTATCCAACAATAAAACAATTTTAGTTCAGAATAATCAACTATCTACTTGATTTATTTCGTGCGATAGTGCAAATGATTAAAATGTGCGATAATCTACAGCACCATTAGCAATTTACTGTTTCAAGGCGAACCTCGCGACCGTCACCTCTGAAAAGTAATGACAACAAGAAAGACATGCGAGGTGAATAAAATGAAATCGATTTTTTTTAATGCGTTCGTTTGAAGGGCGACTTACGCTGAGGGACAGTGGAAGCAGAACAAAGTTTAAACTTTTTTTATCGAACGAATTTTTTGTTATTAAAAAATCAATGAATGATTCTCAAAGTCAATAGTTCCTAGTACATTCGATCAAATTTTAAGAAACAAATATTGAACAATGCGCCATGTACGTGGCTGACCCTGTCAAAGTCTGCAAGTTCGACGATTTTTATAGTTAAAAGAAAAACAGTCTTTCAAAAGAACATGAAAAACAGAAGATTGAGTTTATGGCTGATTTGAGAAATATTTTTCATATTTTTCATATTTCAGATCATATTTTTTTAATTAACCGATCAAACAACCGCACTCCACAAATACAGCAATTTTGTCACGCGAACAATATCTTTGAAACTTTATTGCCAGTTTTAATTATTCACAGTTTCGTGACAATTTGAACCGAATAGATAGATTGATACTTTCTATGTAAATAAAAAACCGCGAACTCATAAATATTGCAAAGCGAAAGCTTGTAGTGAATGAATGGTGAATAAATAAAATTTATCTGATGTCTCCCTCGATGTGAGGGAACGAAAAAACGCTTTCAGTACATTTTTGAATATGAGATGATGAAGTTTGTAATTACACCGAAGTATAGAATAAAATATGAAACATTGAATACATATTGAAAATAACTACTTTGGAAATAGTGATGAAAATGAATCTTCTTGCAATCTCCATTGTCACAGTGGCATTTATAAAAATTGCCACGTCGCAGCCAAGCCTGAGATGGAATAAACGCTCGAAAAATTTCGAAGTTATTTCCGAGTTATTGAGTCGAGAGACGGAAATAAAAAAAGTCTCAAAAGAAAACAAACAACCAATATTACGAAACTTCAATGGTCAACCGTTGAGAATCTCGTATTTTGAGGTGAATTACGATGACGACCGAAAGAAATAACATTATTTTTCTTCATTGCGAAAATTATGTATTGGGTAAATAATTTATTTCATTTTCTGCAGAGACATGGTGTTTTTGAATATTACGATAACGACACAAAGGTCAAAGGTCTCTTCGGTGAAATATGGACAACTGTATGCAACTTTTTGAACTTCACGTATGTCTATGATGTCATTTGTCTTACTAAAATGATTTTTTAATCATTAAAAATTCGTTAACTAACTTCCAACTCCTTGTGAGATCCCCCCAAGAGTTTTGCCGACATCCACTCTTTCCTAATGCACTACTTTAGTGAATTTAACGAGGGCCAAGGGAAGCTGCAAAGGGAATAGAAATTTTCGAAGACTTCCTCAAAGTTTCTTCGAAAAATTAATAGTTATTGTATACGAAGTTTTTCTGCTCAGACCTCTCAATTATCATTTGTTGATTGTTTTTTTTTTTCATTTCTTCGATGGAAACGCAAAAATGACACGAAATTTTTGCGCAGCATGGTTCTCAGTAAGAGCACAGAACCCTCTGTCGGTTACTTCACCAAAAATGGTACTTACACTGGCGTAATGAAAAAAGCTGGGCTAAATGAAACGGATGTTGTACCCCGTTTAGAAATGTATAGCCGACGTTTGCTAGTTGTTGAATTCAGCACAGGTTTCTGGATGCAAAGGCAGGTACCACTATTTTGCTCCAAAGAAATTTTTTTTTTCAATCTATTCATTTTGTCCATAATTTGACATAAAAACTAAAAAATTTCTAAAACTTCAAACCCTTACATTAAGCCAGTCAAATAAAAACAATAATTGTGATAAAATATCTTTTAAATTCATGGCTAAAAATTTTATTTGATAGATAAATTGATATTTGTATTTAGGGATGCGCAAAAATCTGAAAAACGTCAGTAATTCTGAATGATTTTGAAAAACTTGTTTCTCAAGGATAACAAAAGTTTTTTGTCATCAGTTTAAGAATGTATTCCCGAGGAAATTGGAAACAGAATCCTACTTGGATGCTGAATATATTTACGCGAAACGTATGGATTGCGATTATTGCATTTTTAGTAGCTTCGAGTATCGCGAGTGCCGTGACACAAAGGATTTTGATACGTTATCGAGGAAAGAATTTGGAAACCGAAGGCATTTTAAATCATTTATTTTATAATTTTTCAATGTTATGTAACCAAACAGGTAAGATGAATTTTATGGGATTTAATGTTTTCACATATAAATAAACAATATTGATTGAAATTTTTCATCTTGAAAACATTTTTTTAGACAGCCCGTCCAAAAAAGCTGGAAGCGGATCGAATCTATTGAATGTGATAATTGTACTTTTTGCTTATCTTACAATCGTCGCTTACAATTCGAATTTGATATTTAGTCTGACTCGAGAATCTTCTGTAGCCCCTTTCACCGACATCGACACACTGATGGATAAAACGGAATATCATATCATCGTCTTGAATGGCAGCGACGCTTCCCTTTTCCTTTCCGTACGTCAAATAATAAACTTAACAGTAACATTTAAAAAAAAACCAAAAAACACCTTTTGATTCTCAAATAACTTTAATCAATACCGTTTAGACAGTGTTTTTTAAATCCTAAAAAACGAAATTACGGATTAACATAATTTTTTAAATGAATAAAACATTCGAAATTTTTGTTATATGTAATATTTTTCCTTTAAGATTTTTCTTCATCGTTTGGGATGGACATTTAAAAAGAATTCAGTGTTTTTTTTCTCCGGACGGTCTGAACTTGGCAAAACTTCTTGTTTTTAATGAGACTAATTAGAAAGGTAGAATTTTATAGACATTGTTCCGACTTTTCAGAGCACTTTGACGGACAACGTTGTTGGACGAGTAAAAAGATCTCCACGTTTGAAAGTTGTTGAACATGTCAATGATCTTTACTCCTACGTTTGCAAACAGCCGGACAAATATGTCTTTTTGGATCTCGACGATGAGGTCGCTATAAGAACAAACATGGAGTGTGACGTCGAGCCTATAGGTTACGAGTACTATCCGGCACTAGTTGCTTCTGGGTTCAGTTATGGTTTCCAAGCTAAAGAAACTATTAATTTTTGGTGATTTATATTTATTTATTTATGTATTTATATTTTTATATTTTTATGATGCTGGATAATTTCATTTTTCGATACTTATGGACGTTTAGATTATTTTTATGAAGAAGAAAAATCATGCAACTTACGTTTTTCACATTTTCTTGTTTTTTAATTTTTTTTTCATTGTTTTAATCCCCCTAAGAGTCCAGAAGTCAATCTGTCCGGCATTATCTGCCGTCAGGGATTACGATACACTCTCTTACAGAAAAAAAATCTTGAAAAAGTGTATAAAGTGGAAAATTTGATTAATTATATTTCAATTAATTCAAGAAGTTGAATAAAATCATCAAAATGGTATAAATTCGATTGTTTTTACCAAAAAAAAAATCGTTCTCTTTGACAAATCAAAGGAATTGTTGTTCACCGAATTCCATTGCAAATTTAAAAATTTACTTAAACTCGTCACTTCTTTGATACAAGTTAATTTTTTTCAGGCTCGTTAAATTTCGAGAATTTGGATTATTGGACGCAATAAAAAAACGATTCATGGCACCAGCGAAAAAAAAAACGATGGTCAGACGATCGGCAAGTTTAACGATCGGCATGGATCATGTTTTGGTGATTTTTGGTATACTCTGTTTAGGTATGATTGGCTCGATAATCATATGCATCGTCGAAAATATCATTTTCACAATAAAACAACCAAAACCCGCTGAATTGACGGTTAAAAAGATGTCAAACTTTGAGCAACTATCTGCTGCTGAATCACGACTTCAAAATCGTTTACAAGGCAGATATCTACACTGAAATAAAACTATGCATTAGCACGACTAATGGAGCAAGATTGATCGACGATGAATGGCGTGTCAGCCAAGATACGAATTGAATAAATAAAGATTGCAACTTTATAAATAGCATCGTAACAAGAATTTTTTGGTTTTTTAATTTTGTATAAATTGCAAAATTTTCCTTGACCCTTGAAGAAATACCAAACGGCAGAGTATTAGAAACAAGTGGCTGTGGATAATAAAAACAGAAACAATAAAAAAATAAAATGAAAAAAACACCAATAATCAGAAAAACGATTTTTTCGTTTGCATTAAATCTTTAAACGCTTTTAATCAATAATTGTGTGAATTTTTTTGACTCAGAAATGTTTTTCGTTCTATGAATGAAAATTATGGTTCGCGATGATTTAAATTCGCAGCAGATCTGTGCAATAAATACAAATGGAAGAAGATAATGTTTTTCCATTAATCGATTTTTTTCTACTGAAAAAAAAACCGTTTATAGTCTATGAGAACGAGATTCTAATGGAGCACGACGGATCGATGATGAATGTCATGTCAGTCAAATTACAGGTTGAATAATAAAGATTGCAGCGTTTCAAATTGATTTGGTGAGGAGAATTCTTTTTTTGTGTTGGAACACACTCCGACTCTTGTTCTCTCATCATTTGTTTCGAGTTGATCAGTGTCTTCGTTGAGCCACGGATAGAATTTGAAAAATTCAAGAATTCAATCAAAAATACGATGGCTCGTATTTTTTTCGAATTCTTCGTACTCGTAACATTGGTAGTAAAAAATGTTTTCGCCTTTGGTTATTCGGCCGGAAGTTTGATATGGAGTCGTGATGACAAAAATTTTGTTCCCATTGAAAATATCGCGACTTTTCAGGCAGAACGTCAAAATTATTTGAGAAAAAGTCTAGAATTAGAAAATCACAATTTTCAAAAAGAAGTACTCAAGCTCGCTTACTACGAGGTTAGTTCAAAGTCCTTTGATTCGAATTTTTCAATTTCTGAGTCTAATTTTTTTTTTTCTAAATTAAAAGACGACGGTTTTGTTTCAAATAGGAACGAAATATTGTACATTTTTACGAAAACAACACAAAGATCACGGGTGTTTGTGGCGAACTGTGGAACATACTCGCGGAATATTTAAATTTTACGTGAGTCGAAGCCCTTCATTTTATTCTTTTCCGAACAAATTTTTTTCTTATTTTTATTCATTTTATTTTTTACTGTTGCAAAGAATGGTCCCTGTGAGAACCAGAGATACTAATTTTGGTGTTGCACTACCAAATGGCAGTTACAACGGACTATTGGGCATGCTCACTCGCGATGAAGTACAAATTATTCCGAAAAGCGGATTCTACGTCGCCGAGTCAAGAGTTATGCGTTATACAACTCCCGTATGGTACAACAGGTTCGAAAAAAAAATAACAAAGATAAAAATATCTTTAAGGTAGGAGTCGTTCGAAAATAGAGTTCAAAAGTTTCTATCTTATCGCTGTGAGTAAGACACTGACAAATCGCAGAACACGCGATGAAACTTTTGGGGTTGTACAGGCAGCTCGGACATTAGTGTGCGTGGCAATCGATGTTCCGATAGGTACTAGCACAAGTATACTAGCCCAGCAAAAATGTGGCAACGCTGCACTTCCCCTTCATTCGCTCGCGACTTCGTTCGTTGTATTGTGTCGTGCGTGTAGTTCTGCTCAGAAAAAAACTCTGAGGTTATGTTCGTCGGCGATTCGGGGGTTATAGCATCACTCGCGTCATTTGCACTCGGTTTTTTTTTTCATTTCACATTTTCCGAAATTTTAGTTGTTTGTTGAGCACTTTTTTCTTTATAAATTTCCCATTCAACCGCAATCTTTCTTGGATCTCGGCTTTTAAATAATTCGTGAATTCATACTCCCGCCACTTGTCGAGGGGTTCGGCGTTGCACGATCGTCACTCCCCCCTCCACAAGATCTCTGATTTTACGACATATTCAACACTTTTTATGCGGATATCTTTGGAACGGGATGGTAGAACTGATTTTTTTAAAAATAGAAATGAACAGTAACATTTTTTTAATTATCTGCTTTTTTTTCATCGAAATCTGTCTCGTCGTTTTTTTTTTACAGCTTAATAAAGTTTTGAGCCATAAGAACGTGTGCATAAGCGTCGATTTAAAAAAATGAATATCTTGAATTCTGGATGGTCAAGCTTACTCAAATTTTGCACATAATCTGGTCTCAATTCAATGCAGACATACACCAAATTTGAAAAAAATCTGTCTCAAAGCGATTCTACGCGACTCCTACCTTAATATCATCGATTTTTTCCAATTTTTAGTCATTTTTATTTTCGATTGCATTTTAATCTTCAATTGAAGCCTGGCAACAAATGTTCGAATATTCCAATTAAAAATCATCGCGATCATAATTTTTAATTAATTAATTTTAACGAAACAACCATCGAAATCATTATTTTTTACCATCATGGAAATAATTGTGTAGAGAATACGATTTTTCAAACAATTATTCAATCATCAACATAAATTAAAAAAAAAACAACAGCTTTGGTTCGTCTCTTTAACGATTTTGGAATTTTACGATTCAACAAACTTTCTCCAGGTTTCAAAACTGTTGATTTTTATTGTTTTAATAATTAAAAAAAGGTTTATCGAAGGAAAAAAACGTGTTTTGCAGTTACAGACTTTACATCAGGCCCGAATCGAAACCCAACAGTGCATGGATAATTCATATGTTTTCAAGAGAAGTATGGTGCTCGCTTCTCGTGTTGCTCATACTTTTGAGCGTTTTTGGTTACATGGTCCAAAGAACGTCGATTAAAGTATCAGGAGACAAACATTCGTACCACAATTTACACGATCATTTGTTCTACACATTTGGCACGTTTTGTTGCCAAGGTTTTATTCCTGACAGTCTTTATCGTCGGTCGAAGATTCTTGGGTTTTCGAAGAAAATGTTTGCATGGCTATTGCTCATGACTGTCAGTTCACATCTTATTTCATGGACTACCAATCAAAAAGTACATCCACCGTTTGGAGATCTTGGCACGATGTTTAACAGCACATCGTACAGTGTTGTTGTCTTCAATGGGTCAATAATATTTAATAAATTCAAGGTCAGAAACGTAGTCAAAAGTATTATTAATTAATTGAAACGATATTTTGGCTCGTAAAATTAAAAAAAAAGGCCGTGGCGAAAAAAAGAGTTTAAAATGTAAGAAATATGTTTGAACAAATTAAATATAAAAATATGTTCGAATGCAACACATTTTTTATCAAATGTACGACTTTTTAATGGATGAAATATTTTTGCAGTCAAAAACTGTCAAAAATTGATGCATCGGCCTTTATTATGAACATGAATATATTTTGAACCCGGAAAAAAACTGAATAATCTGCGAGAGAACAAAAATATCGTCCCAAATAATCATGTAAAAGTGTTTTTAAAAAAATCTTTGTTTCAATTGCGAATTTTCAATATTCCGAAACTTACAGAATACAGTCCGTGGCTTGGGTTACCAAGAGCGATACAAACATCGTATTTTTCATGTCAAAACACCGCATCGTTTGTATGAAAAAGGCTGCTGGGGAAAAAGAAAATACGCTGTATTTGATTCGGAGGACAGACAACGTGCGTTTGGAAGATTTCAGTGTAACCTCGTAGCCACTGGAATGGCTTACTTTCCTACGTGGGTGAGCGGAGGAGTGTCGACAACGTTTAAATACAAGAGAGCACTTGATATTGGGTAAATAAACGATGAATTCTTCGATAAATCAGTTATTCAGTATTCAAGTCAATTTACAAAGCATTAATTTTCTCAGAAATAGAATCAATCATTTTTTTGTTTTGAATTTTGATTTATTTTTTCCGGCATTTACTTTTGTACGAGCTTTTACGTCCCTGTCCCATAACCTTGAGTCCACTTCACTGTTTTTGTTCGTTTGAGCCTCCTTTTACCCCCTCCTCCCGAGTACTGTCCGCAGAAAGTCTCGAAAAATGTTATTGGATAATAACGAGATTTTTGTGACTTCAGTAAAATATCGTGGTCGAAAAATAAAACGGCATATCTTAGAAAAATCTTATGTGAAGTTGTTTATCGATTTCTCTTGATGTGCACGAAATATCAGGAAAAAAAAACTTGACAGTTCCCTATTGGGCTTTCGACTGTTTAATTTATTTTGAATACTCAATTGTGTTGAATTATTTCGATATTTGACGATTTATTTCATTCATATTTCACATAATTGCTCAATCATTTAATTAAACTAATGAATATTTTTAAGTATTGAATGTTCTATAGAAGAATTTTTTTTAGCATATTAAAAATGAACGAATTCGGCCTAACGGATGGTCTCAAAGATCGTTGGATGGCGACAAGTATAGAAGAGACAAGTCCGACCCTAGTAAAATCCATAACTTTTGGTCAACTTTCGATGCTGTTCGGAATTCTCTTTATCGGTATGCTCTCCTCAACACTTGTATTCGCCTTCGAAAATATTATTTACTTCTATTACCAAAAAAATCGGCGCAAAATGAAGCGCAGAAAATCTTTTTATCCTCGAGGCAAAATATTGTTGTAATTATTATTTTTTTCGTCTATAATCATGATGTTCAATTTTATATTTTGTATGCGAGCAATAAACTGTATTATGAGAGCTGAAAGGATTTTTTCACATCAGTTGTTTTACGATAACAATCTGATATATTGTGCCAGTCTACGTTACGTCGTGTTGTCGTTGTCGATTCGATGGAAAATGTGCATTTACATCGATCTGATAAACATGGACATTATTATGCTTTTTTATCGGGAATTCATCGAATTCTTGTTACGATGACCATTACAGAAAAAATAAATTGTGAGAACACCGTAAATTTGATAATTTCACTATTGAAAGTAAAAAATCTGAATTTTGTATACAATTCGGAAAAGTACTCATCGCGGGGCTCGTCCAAAACTTGAAGGTCGAGGCTGTTGTCCCTGCGCCTGACGCCGACTCACTTTTTCCTTAAATAGATAAGCTCCACGTTAATTGTCTGAGAAAAGATCGCTGAAAACAACAAACACGCACACACTACGGTTTCATCTCCCATGATTCCCGCGTTTTTTTTTTCACACAACACAAAACACATCTCATATCGTCCTCGATGGAACTGACCTTGCACGCTTTAGACGTGAACAAGAAAATTCCATTTATCACTACTTGGATAATCGATTGAACTCTAAACTACTATTAAACCATCGATTGAATCTCACAATTACTTTCCACCGGTAAAATGACAATTGCGGAGACTAAATGAATAATTGAGGAATAAGTCAAATGAACGCGGCAATACGAGATTCCAGAAGCACTAATCGTGTGTAAACATGGCACTGCAGTAGCGCCAGCGTACTGCCACGCCATCTGCGACAGATACATCAGGTAACTATATTAATTATTCATCATAATATGCAAAATGGAGAAATCAAATTATTTCGAAACTTTTTCATGTCCCCGTTTATTTCGATTTCCCTTACACAGAATCTTATTTGAAAAGATACAAAAAGTGAGCTTTTTTCAAAACCAGAAGTTTATCTCCCCCCGAACCACGTGACATTTACTCCCACACTTTTCCGTTCACAGTGAACGTAAATATTGTCAAAATGCATACCGTTGATCGTTAATGCCAAAGTGAAGTTTCAATCAAATTATTAGGTTAGGAAACAAGTAGTTGTTTAAATGTCTTGACATTGGAAACTATATTATTGTTCCCCGATACACTATGGACGTGCAAATTTTAAGAGCCATAGTGCAAAGTCGTAGTGAGGTTATGAAGGAAGTTGAGAATCCTGAAAAGTTTGAACAATCGCTCGCTGAAGAAAAATTTCCACCGCTCGATCGATCCGTACTGACAGCACTTACCAGATCGTTTACCGATCTCCTCAGTCATAAAGTCTCCCCGGAGGCTTATCAAAGATATTCGGTCAGAATTCAATTAATAGTGAGTCAAATTTTTATTATTTTTATTTTCAGTAAAAAAATAAAAATAAGATTGGAGCATTAACTCCGATCAGGATCAAGCTCTAGTAATTCATACTTTTTTGTTCGACACCTGATCTATTACAAAAAAATGTTATTCCCTCCTGACTAATACCACGATTTTTTTTCTAAATTTTTAATTTTTCCCTGGCAAGATTCTTTAAAATTATATTCTTATGTTAAATTCTAACTCTGTGAGTTTCTCAATTTTTTTGATAACTGCTTTAACGCAGTTTACAATTTTCAACCTAAAATCTCAAAAGTCAATGACAATTTTTTAATGGTGCCAAATATTTACCCAAAGTGAATTTATAAAAATTACAATTCTTTCAGGAAGTTCTACGAGAATGGATTCGGCCTTGCTCGTTATTGAATTGTTCACGAACATTCTACAAAGGTGACAGAGTATTGGATTTTATAACACGGATGTTAAAAATTTATTTGACGAATGAGCTTTTGTACCAAGAGAATGGAAACATGGAAATCCTGGTGGACTTGGCGAAAGCGCTGCTGTGTTTGATCCCGAGAAGAAAGACTTTGATAACTCATTTGGAAAGGATTTTGGGGAGGATCTGTGAGTTGGAACCAACGGCGGATAGTCAATCTCTATTGACAGAAATTTTGGAGAGCAAAGATCGGCCTGATTTGAGTGCACAGGCGATAGAAAATCTGTACGTTGCTCAAAGGGTCAAACTGATCGAAACTCCAATCGTTGAAAACATGTTGGAAAACCTCAAGAACGGTTCCTCCCCTCCTCTTCGATCAAAGAATTCCAGAAGCTTTGACGAATTGCTGAAAAAGACTGTTGATTCTCCGACGATTTTCCACATTAGTTGCAGCGTGCTTAAAGAATTGTTTTTATGTGCAAAATATTCTCAGCGAGTATTGAATTACATAAATGATTATCTCCAGTCTTTGGACTCGCTATGTCAAGAGAGGCACGAAAATATATTGGATCTTTATCCTCTGAGGGTTCAAGCTTTGGTGATATTATTGAGGATTGGGCCGGAGTATCATTCGCGTTTATCGCGACAACACACTATTGAATCATTGATTAAAACGCATGAAATGAACCCAGAAGAGACTTTAATTCTTATGACGCATTTTCCAAGCTGGTTGAATTTATTTACGAATTGTTTACCAGAAAATCATCAAATAGATAACTCCAAAACATCTGAAGATGCATTATTTTTTGACAAATCAGACAGCGTCAGTCCCATGATGATTGATATTGAATAAAGTTTACGATTCATATAAATTAAACAAACGAGAATCATTTGGAAAAGCTATTCTTTAAAATCATTTACATTATTTTATTATTGTTATTAATTGTTATTATTATTTTTCATCCAATCTTTTTAATTACATTTTAAACGCAGCAACCAACGCTCTGCCACTTAAATAATCGGCGACGATATGAATTAATAATCACACGCGTACATTTATGTTAAAACGTTGTTTACCATTTTTTTTTCTTTCCTTTTATTTAACAACAGTTCAGGCCTGCAGCTACCGTCACCATAATTTATTTATTTTCATATTTTTTAATTTTTTTAATCGTGCTTTCGAAGAAGAAATCGAGCGGTTCGGTTGAATTAATTATCTTCTCTTTTTTTTTAATCATCTGAGACTCTGAGATTCTTCCTAACGTTCTACGAATATCCGTAAAATTTGCTTTTCACCATTTTATTCACTTTTTAATATGCCTTATTATTAATTAATCATTAATTTGTTTTTATTTTAATGAATCGCACGGTGTCCTTACTCCTCGAACACTAGAACGAGTACACGAAATTTTTATTAATTGGGCAATTATCGTAATATGGCAGTGATGTGCTATACTTTTTTGAATATTTTTTTTTTTTTTACAATCCGTATCAACAATATGCCCGCGTTATTTTGTAACTGAAAATTCGTGATTATCCAAACATCTGACGTTTTTGATTGACATTATTTTCCCAATGATATTAATTATTGTTTGTTAAACTTTATTTCAAACTCGCAAAAACACAAACGCCAAACCATCGAATGGAAGTAACTTCCTTTGCCTTTATTTTTACAAGTTTTACAAAGTAACGGAGAAATATCGTTTCATTTTGAAGGGTAGTTAATTTTTTTGAAATTCAATGAGATTCATTTTTGTGAGGTATCGATGTACAGGTCGTCACAAAATTCGCGGAGGAAATTTAAACGATCATAGGAAACGCTGGATAACTTTTATCCCAAGATTTTCACTATTTGTCCAATCCCATCAAAATCCATGCGAACTTTGTGACCCTCCTGTGCATCCGGAAACGAAAAAAACATTGAAAACCATCAAAATATACGATAATAATGTTTTTTCTCATCGTGCAAAAGGGCGAGCGAGAAATGACTATTTCTGTAGACACGTGCATGAGCCAACGATGGGTGCATTTTTTAAAATCTTTCTAACTTTTTCATAACGTGCAATATTGCCTGGCGAAATAATCTTTTGATTTATCCGAGAGTACGTGAGAGTTGAAGGGAAAGAAAAAAAACGGTTCACGAAACTAACGACGTATCTAATTGAGAATATTTTAGCTAACTAGCTTAACTGCACAGCAGAAATGGGTCGATCGCATTCGCAAGAGAGAAAGTATCTCTTTTATCATTTGTCAATGGTTTTTTTTTTTTTTAACTTTTTTTTTATTTCATTGGGACGACGAAAACGTGCGGAAAACAATGAGCAATCGTATCGTCTTGTCCGACATATTCAATATATCTCTGCGAATTTATTATCATTATTATTATTTATTTTTTCTTCTTTCGATAACTGGCTCAATTATACTTAATTAATAAACGTAAACTTACAAGTTCGTAAACGCGGTAACGAAAAGGGTGGAACAAAAATATTTGTATTGATCAATCGAAGGATGTATAACGAACAATTAATGCGTCTGTTTTTTTTTTTTTTTTTTTTTCTTCATTCTCGCTCGTCTCGGTCAAAATATGAAACTTTAATTAGATTCACCGAGAATTCGTAACGTACATGTTTCATGTGTGTTTGTGTATTTCGTGTGTATCTGTCCATGTGAGCTCGTACGTTTCGTTTGTTATTTTAATCATACGTCATTAATAATGAGATTAAAGCGCGGCAACTGACGATTAATTATTTAATAATCGGGCAAACACGTGGACAAAATCGTCGCGTGACTTACGCTCCGGAGTCCCAACGAACGATCTACACCTGCGAAAATAATGTTTTTTTTTTCGTTTTTATTTGAGTTTCTACGGAATAAAAATTTTTTTGAATCCAATGTTTCGAGATTTGATTTTATTCTTTTATTTTTCGAACAAGTTTGATAGGAATTTATTCCTTTTATTTAGAACATGATTTCAGTGGTTATATGGCATTCGAAATGATAATCATTTTTTATTCCAACACAAATCATTCGAATTTACTTAATTTTGACAATTTTTTGTTGTCTTTCAAATAATTTTTGTTTGCTCGGAAGAAGATAAGAAAAAAATGGAACGGAACATTATTGATGGCGCAGGAACTCCGTAAGAAAAGAAAAAACGATCACATCGAATCACGAAAATCGTAAAATCTTGTCATTTCTTTGTTTTTTCTTGGACACATGTGAATATTAGAAGAAAAATTGTAGACTCACTAATGGGAGGGTGAATCCGGAAGTGGAAATTGTTCGGGTGAATTTTGGGACGACATCGTTGGAACAATGGAAGGTGCAGAGTTGGTGTTGACAGGATTTGAGGAATTTATCAAGGCTGCATTGGAGGAGGAAGGATTTTTGATATTTCGGTCCAGTGTTTTTCGTCGGTTTCGATAATCACGCTGTCGACGATTATTGCCCTGTTGTCGGCGTTTATTTTCGCGACGATTTTTGCTCGTCGATTGGCTGACCTGCCGGAACGAAACGAGAAAACGAAAAATATACGAAAATCAGAAAACTAAGAATACAAAAATAAATAATAAAGAAACCCATAGTAGGAATTGAAGAAAGAAAAAAAAACTATTAACATTTGTTTTTTAACAACCAACGAGATTCGTTATTCATCGATGACGGACGGAAGATTATTTTTTCTTGTTTTCGAGTGTTTTGTCATGTAACGTAGACATGAATTTAAAAAAAAATCAAAAAACAACGTGATAGGTTCGAAATTAATCGTTTTCTGGCTCTTTTTCATTTTCGCGATACACACGCCGTTTCGTAACACACTTCGTTATTTGCACGAGCACAAAATTCAATAAAATTGGAAATACTCGTTTGTTTCCATTTTCTTTTTATTGAATAAACAGCCTAGGCAATTTTTGAGCCAGGCCCGAGTGGGCCGATCTCGAGCAGAGGTCGATACATGGATAGGAAGGGACAAAATGTGTAGAGAAAAGTATTATATTTTCTCTCCCTCTTTCTCCCTCTCAGCTCACAAAAACACCGAAAAAAAATACATATATATATATATATATATATATATATATGTTATAAATACATAAATACGATTTTGATATCAAAATCGATTCGATGTTTCGATTTATATGTATATATGTATATTTCAAGGAAGAAAAGACGTCGAGTACTAGGAAAATTATCAAACGATCGCAATCCTAACATAATTATATTGAAAAAATAATAATAATTAAAAATCAAAATCAAAATAACACTCACAGTAGTTGGAAATAAGAATAAAACAAAAACGTGCGAAAAACGATGAAACAATAACAAATTAAAAAAAATAAAAACATAAAGACAAAGAAAATACACTAAACTAAATAAAATGTAGCCCTCTCGAGGCTGGTTCAGAAAAAAGGGAGACACAACTGGCAATTCACTGGTAATAAAATATGCTAATAATAATAATAATAATAATAATAATAATATTAATAATAGTAGTGACAATATAATCGTAATTGTATTCAATATAATTGATGCTGCATTGAAGAATTTGTTTTCTAGATTGTATTTTTTGTTCTTTTCGTTTTATCATTCGTTTTGGGACAGAGCAAACAGCGAGCTTCGAGAAAAACGAAAGTAAACAGATGCTTTTAAATAAGAGAGAAAGAGAGAGAGAGAGAAAGAGAGAAAAAGTGAGTGAGAGAGAGAGAGAGAGAGAGATAGGTAGAGAAAAAGGAGAAAATCTCAAGTGCATTTGACACTCGTTCAGATGTTATTTCTTCGTTTTTTTCTCTTATCTTTTTTCTTTCAATATCTGAACAACATCTGCGGTTCATATGTGGACCATGTGGTGATGTGCACGTTCGACCTCAAAGTTCGTCGACTCGAGACCGCAGCACTGAGTATCTCATTCAAAATTGACATAATTGATTTGACATGTTGCAATAAAAAAAAAAAGAAAAAAAAAAGGAGGAAAATACGTTGGGACGATGCTCGCAATTTGCCAGTAGGAAAAAGGCAGAATATTTTTTGTTTTTGTTTTTCTTTCTTTCAAGACAACAGTAGCAACGACACAATCGTAATCGTTCCTAACCAACTACATGTGTGTGAGTGTGTTTTTTTTTTCTCGTTTCAACGTTTTTGCTTCTTTTTATACTTGACATTAAATCAGCTAATCGAAGGTTCGCTGATTACCAACAGTACAACGTTGTTGTAAAACAGCAAACGAAAAACACCGACCTAATTTCTTTCTAACAACCTTCTCGTTTCTCTCGCTCTCGATCTCACTCTTTATCTCACCAAGATTTGAAGGAGAAAAAAAACAGTTGACAAACAAAAAATGTATTCGCGTTTGGACAATTAATAGTCATGTACAAATTACGTTAATTCGTAATGGTGTCTCGTCTGTATTTTTTTGTGTTTCTCTCTCTCTCTTTCTCTCTGTTTTCTTTCACACACGTTCTTCCAATCATACACACACACACGCACACACGCATTCTCTCTCACTGTATGTATGTGTCAATAGTGTTAATCGTTAATTCAATAGTATTATTTTTTTTTTTTTAATAGTATTTTCCTCTCACTAGACACGATTCAACATATAGAAAGTTTATCGCTATTAATCAATAATTATTCATCTTTTTGTTGTTGTTGTTGTTGTTGTTTCTTTTTCTTTCCTGTTCCTCCTCCTCTCTTTTCGTAATTATCTTAAAGCTGTCTATAAGAACTCGCTGCGTGGCAGAGGCGTCGTGTTATCCTCGTTTTATTTTCTCTGCATTTTCTTCGTCATATTATTTTTCTTCACATAAGATCTCAGGCTCATTTGTTTTCGCTTCTTCTTTTGCTCGTTCATTCGCTAGTTTTTTTTCGTATAATTCCTGTCTCCTTTTTTTATCTCTCTCTCTCTCTCTCTCTCGTTCAAAATCTTTCCCAATTTCCGTGTCTTTCCATTTAAGGTACGTTCGTAGTCGTCTATACGGTTTTTTCTTTAGCTCGAGCTCAAAAGCGTACAGTTTTAATGTACGCTCGAAGAATTCTTCGTGTTAGTGTATGTTTCTTTTTTCATGTTATTTTTATTATTCATTTTTCATTTGTATTATGCTTACTTGTGTCTCTCGCGAGAGTGAAAACTTATTGAGAAATGTCAAAATCTCTCGTTTATTTACGTGTGTGGTTGTGTATGTGTGTACGTGTATTTTGTGTATGTTTTTGTAGAGTTTAATATTCAACATATCCTTAAATATTTACTACCTGTTGATGCTTTGTTATTTTGTTATTTTTTTTTTTTGTATTTTTTGTTTTTTATCTTTTTAATAGATCACAATGTGTCATACCATCTGCGCCAGTGAACAATTTTTTTCTATGCCTTTTCGTTTCCATTCGAACGTTCGATAACATTTTTTTTTTCTTTTTGTTATTTTTTATTATTATTTTTTTTTTATCGCCTATTACACAAATCTCGAGGTTCCCTTGTCGTCACTCTTTCGACCCTCTCGAGTGGCAAAGTCTCGGCAGCGATATACGAAAACTGAAATTTGGAGGATCTCGAAAGAAATGCATGTTTTTTTTTTGCTCAAACGTATCTGAAAAAAATTGTTTTATTTGTTCATTCTCTTTTTTCCAAACAGAGCACTCGAGAGAGTCGAGTCGAATCCGTGAATTAAAACAAAACCTACAAAGAGCGTTCTCCATTCGAAACCCCCCCTCCCCTATTGTGTGATTTTTATATTGCGTTTTACAATCGTCGAATCCTACATTCTAAGGTAAATTCAGACCAGCCGAAATTGTGTTGATTAATTTTTTTTATTTTTATTTTTTATTATTTTGTTTTTTTTTTTTTTAGAAAGAAAAGGGAGAATCGCGAAACAATCGAGTATCTAATTAAAATAGATTGAAATTGAAAATCGCTAAAAATATAAATAATATTTCATTTCGTATTCATTTTGTTACTTATTTTTTTTTTTTTTTTTTTTTTTTTCTTTACGTTTTTTCCTTTTTCGGGGTCGCTTGACGCCCCGCTTAAATAGCACTTTGTCTGTTTTTTTCTTTTTATGCATATAATATAATCGCTTCAAACTCAACCCACTTTTTTCTCCTTTTTTCTCTCTACTATAATCGATTATTTCGCACCAGTGCGAAATTTCGAGAATTTTCATCTCGTCCTGTCGTCTTCATCTTTATTTTCTTCTTTTTTAAATTATTTTATCATTATTATTATTTCTGTTTCTTTTTTCTTCTTCTTCTTTTGAATAGAAAGAACATAAACAGAACGAATTTACATGTTTTTTTTTTCCTCACTTCCTTTCCCGTCGATTTTTCCTTTCCTCACATGTTTTTGTTGATATTAACACAGCGCTGCGGAATAAAAGAGCGTTTTTAAGATTCTCGTCTTCGGAAAATAAGCTTGTGTCTATTTTTCCAACAATTTTCGACTTGGTCTCATTGCTTCTTCTCTTTTCTTTACTCTGTCGTCATTTTTTCTCATTATTTTGCTTCCCAAATTTTTTGCTCGCTCGTTTTAATCATTTTTCTCTCCTCACGGACATAACTCGCATCTTTTCTTTGCCGTTTCTATAATCCTTTTTTCCCCACTTTGCTTCCTGCGCCCGGGAGAGGACCGAACCGATTGGGTGAAAAAATCGCAACGTGTAGACTCCTTTTTTAAAACGTGTTCTGATGTTTTCGAACACCAAGATATTGGGAAACGAAAAGTTGAGAAATAAGATGTAAAATTGAAGAAATTTGTCGGAATAACAGAAATGAATGAAAAATTGAATAAAAAAAAACCTAAAACGTTGCAATTTTGGGCACAATCGGTTGGGTCCACGGACATTGGCATTTCGTTACAATTATACAGTTATATAGATTCTATATAAATACCTAATATGCATTCATATATTACATACCTAATATGTAATTGTTTTTTTGTTGTTGTTGTTTTAAATCTGTCGTCGCTAGATCGCAATTTTGGCGAATTTTTTAAAATTTTGTTTGTTTTTTTTGTTGTTTTCTTTTAGGTACTTGTCGACAAGACCTTGCGTCATTATTTTTTCAAATTCTCAGTTGTATTTTTCTCGTAATATGGGAATAATATTTTTCCTTCAATTTTTCTCACCGTCAAAAACATTTTTTTTTTGTTTTGTCTAATTTTCGTGTTTTTTTTTTTTGTCAACTTTACCGTTACGATGTTCCGTATAAAAGTGTTGTATCATTATCTTTTTGCTTATTTTGTTTTTTTTTTTTTTTTTACTTTTTGAATAATGCAGGGATGAATGGGGCACCTCGTACGTTTTCTTCCCACGAAAAAAACGCAAAAATTCAACACATAATTAACGTCGTTTATATAATGTACATATTATATAGATTTTTGTATCCGGCTAGCATTTTCATCTCCTATGATTTATATATTATTTTCATTATTATTATTATTTGTTTTATTATTATTATGATTTTATTTTTCCGCTGTTTTCTCTTTATCCTCCTTCTTTTATTTCTTTTTTCATTTCTTTTTCTATAGACGTCGTTTACGAGCGATTTTTCAGGGCAAGAACGAATTTAATATTGACCCGACAAGATTGATTTTATCCGTTATGTCTTCTCACTTTTTCCTACGATCGAAATAGTCGAATTGATGATACGATTTTTGAAAAATCTTTAATTTCAAGAACTTTTACCTCTTCCTTTCTTTTTCTCGCCATTATTCATCGCTTTAGATTATTTTCAAGAAATGAGAATCGGCCCATTTGTTATTCGCGTTGTGCACACTCATAATCGAAAAGAAAATCATGACTTTTAACACGAGCAGCTCTTTTTGACACGCGGCATAATCGTTAATATAACAACTATCTCCATTTTTTGTTTGTTTCGTTTTTATTCATAAAATCTGAACGATCAAATTCAATTGCAACGGTTTGTGTGAAATTTCGAAATAAGAATAAAGAAAAAAAGGCGAAAAGCGGATTAAACGTCGATCTTGAAAAAACGGGGAATAGTTTTGTTTCGAGAAACAAATATTTGAATAATTTTATCGTGATTCACACGTTGAACAATGTGAAAATAAAAAGGGCCAAAAAAAACGGTTTCTGAGAAAAATTGAATCCGGAAAAATGAAAATAAAATCGTTCTACGATAATTTGTATTTAAAATCTTTTTCATTTTTGTGTCTGTTTTGTAAAATTAATCGTTTTTTGCTTCCTTCGTCCCTCAACTCGATCACTTGATCTGTCGATTGACGAATAACAAAAAATTTGTCGCTAATATTTTGAGTGGAGGTTTCGTAATCAGAGAAAGTTTGAACCGTCTCCTCGCCCCTATCGATCGGTTCATCATCTTGTCGTCTCGATAATAAGATCCCTCGACGAAATAACGAAGCAACAATATTGTTGGTAATTACGTAATAATAGTTTGATACGTATTGTTTTGCCGTAGTAATGATAAATCGTTGAAAGATTGGTGTTGAAGCGACATTCGTAATGGAGATAAGTGACAACGCGACGAATTATTCGTATCGATAATTGAATAGCAAGATGGGAATGCTCGTTATTGTTGTTTTTTTCGTTGGTGAATAACGACGAGTGAGATTTAGGACGAAGACGAGGCGACAAATGTCGATAACGCGAAATACGAAAAGTATCATAATGAGGACCTCGAAATAGAGGATTATTATGACGATGATTACGATGAAAATGATGTTGCGATTTACGACGACACGGACTCCGACAAGTTCCCTTAGTTCGCGTTACGAATTGAAAACGTTTTACGGTTATAAATCCAATGTTCGAGTTAAGTTAAAGCCTTTTTCACTTGAGTAAGGTCGATTCTAAATTCGGATTCGGATTAGGCTGTTGCTGTTGCTGCGAAGTTGGTGATGATACCTGCGTCACCACCGACGAACCTCCTTTTCCATCGTTCATCGTACTTCCACCACCGCCACCACCCACACCCGACATCCCAACTCCTCCACCGCCTTCTTTCATCTTGTCGCAATAGTCCGCGAATATGTCCCGGAATCTCGCCCATGACTTTTCCGGTATTGTTATCGCTGTTCTAAAGTTTGTCTTCACCTGTAATCACAACCCCATACTTTATTAAGAAAAGAAACAGGAAGTTCTTTATTAAGGAGGTTCGATCGTTTCTCATTCGTTCGGTAAACTACAAGTTTAATAGTTTAAAATTCGTATGAATGTTTTCAACAATCGTAGTCAACTGTGGGTAAAATTTGAGGAAGTTTGACCGTTTAGAAACCGAGTTATTAGTTGTAAAATATCGTCTTTTTTCGTAAGTTCCCATAAGACCTCGTGTTAAAGTTGCTTAAACACTGAATATCTCGATTACCAGACGGTGAAATCTTCTCAAATTTTTGACACATTATAATACGACGCTTAAGAAGATTCTCGCAGAATTTCAAAAAATTATCTTGGAACAATTGTCTTTCATCATTTTGACGTTACTTTGTATATACTATTGTGATTATGGCGATCGAACCTCGTTAAAAAAATGTTTTTTATCACTTTCAAAGTTCGAGGAATTGCTCGAAAATTTTATGTGATTAAAATTCCAAAGTATTGCCTTGCATCGTCGCTTTTCAAAGTCGTTACAATAACATTCTCATGATTAGAATTTTTCAACAATCTCCTGCAACGAATTCCTATATTCATTCTCTTAACATTAATTGTACTCAAAGCAATTCAATTTTACTTGCTTTTTATTTGAAAAATTTTACCCGATCGTAACGAATTAAATTTATTGGGAATCATTCAACAAATCATTTTTATTTTAATTTTAATTATTATGTCTTGTAAGCAAAACTTTTCAGTGGCTAGAATACAAAAGTGTAAATCTCCGATGAAATAAACTTTTTGTGTATCCTGTGAAGCAACGCGTTTGTAAAAAACGAGAAAAATGTAAGAAAAAAAAACGAGAAATGATTAAATAGTACCTCGGAAATTCTCATATAGATGCCACGATTGTTTTGACCAATATCGAAATAATAATTCTTGTTGTCGACGCGCATGTAGCGGCCCTCGGGCAAATCGCCCTTGAAACCGCCGTCGTCAGTGCCGAATTCTTCGAGGAGATCCGTCAAAGCGTCTCGAAATTCTATCATTCCCTGTGCCGGTATCGCGATCTGCGTCCTTGGACCTCCCCGCGTTATCGTTTGCGAGACCTGTGAATTTTTTCAAACGAATCAATGTTATTAAAATTTCAGTACTTTGTTTTCATTTGTTTTTTCTTTTCGAAAAATGATTATTTTTATTGTTATTGAGACAATGACACACTCGGCAACGACAGACATAACTGGGCTGAATTAAAAGGACTCTGGTGCACGATATTTATTATAAATAATGTGATACTTGATGTTCGGTACATACAGGGTGACTCACCCGCAGGAAACGGCCACGGGAATTTTCCTTAAGATCGAGATAATATCGCCTGTTGTCCTTAACCATCATTTCTGATTTGAGCTTCCCATCGTCCGGCAAATTCTCCGAATTAGGTGGACCTGATGAATTATAGTTGAACGTTTTATTTTTTTCTTCACGCAGTTGTTCAATTGGATTAAAAATAACATATCTAGACAATTCTTAACTCCGTTGCTTCAGCGAGGATTAAAAAGTTACGTTGACGAAGGGACGTTGTTAGCATTATTGAAAAAAATGAAAAATTAACAAATTATTGGCATTCGTTGAATGAGAATTGTGTTAAATTGAAATTTAATGAAACAATTCGACTCAGAAAAATAATGCATTTTCATGGATTCGTAGAATTAGAGGAAAATGTCATTTTTATCAGTTAAATAGGGATGAAGAAAATTTGAGTCGTGTGATCATTTTTGTTAGAATTCTGACTGACAATATTTATTGAGTAAATTTTGAAAATTGAAAGAATAATTGAATAAGTAAACAGTCCATCGATGTACGTTCGAATAAATCTTTGTAAATAGAAATATTTTGAGGAAATAAAAAAATGTATGACCATTTCTATTATTTTTCTTGATTATCTGATATCTTACCAAGAGATGCATAATAATCGCTAAATGATGAGAGGTGATCACGAAATTCTGACGCTGTACTGAGAGCCAAGAATATTTGACTTCTTCTGCCATCTGCTCCGATCTAAATTTCAAAATAATAATAAAAATCAATAAAAAGTGTTAAAGTAATGAAAAATTGAACAAATGTAATGTAAATAGTTATTTTTTTAAATAAAAATAATAGAAAGACAGGAAAAATTTAATTTTTCCGCAGATAAAAATACTTTCAACAAAATGCCTATAAATCTTACCTCGGCTACTTTGATAAATCTTCCTCGCCTGTTCTGTTTTACATCCAGGTAGAATCGCTTGCTCTGAATTTGCAGCATTTTCGTCGCCAATTCCTGCTCTCCCTGTTGGCCTTGCTGACCTGAGAGTAAAGTAAAAAAATAATAACATTTTTAGTTGAATAATGACCAAAACAATGAAGCGAACAATTATTTGCAATTCCTTAAATTCAAGGATTCATTAAAAATAATATAAAAAATAATAGATTTTCGAAATAATAATTACTAATCAGAACCGGAATTATTTTAATTAAAAACGCATGAAACATTTTCGGATAAAAAATCTGGAAAACGACTGTCTTTTCGAGACAAAATCCCATTAAAATACATTGAGCCCAAGTCCGACCTTCTATTTTATTGTGTGAAAATAATTAAAATAAGTCTTAAAATTAAAAAAAAAATGGATATTGTCTACTTCAGTAAGAAATACGACGCCCATATTTGGGTCGCAGGCGAAACGGATAAATAGTGACTGGGTGACCCGGTTGGTGGTTGGGAAAGTTGGTCAGGGAGGCGGGGTAACTGGAATTTGAGGGACGATAATGGCTAATAACGATCAGATTTCGAGGATCTTTTGGAGGAAATTGGAGGAGAAATATGAGAGACGAAGAAAAGGAGAGAAAAAAAAATAAGATGATGTGTTAAAAGAACGTCAAAGTGATAATCGAGGAACAGGGAGAAAATAGAAGGAAAAGGGATTGTTTGAGGTAGGCCAGGCCAATTGGGCATAAGGGCTGAGGCAAGAGCCATGTTGGGGATAGAGTCCTCCTGTTCGCCGATCAATAACAGCTGCGACAAGGGTCAACGACCCGTTCACTCCGACACCCTCTGCTCTACTCTTCCTCTCCCGCGATTCCCCTCCCTTTTTCCGTCCCTACGAGTTCTAAAACCCCTCTACAATCGTTCTCAACTCACCCCACCACATCCTGGGGCACCTAGTTTTTCGTTTCACTCCCACCAACCCCGTTTCACGCTCCTATTTTCCCCCTCACATCCCTTCTTCTGTTTCTAACTCTCTTTCCCTCTCTTCTTTTCATTCCCTTCTCTCATTCTCTTCGAGGCCTTGCTTACACCCTGCCCTAGCCTAATATCAGCTACGTGCCATTCTCGATTCCAGGCAAACCTTCCTTATCCCTCTTTGTTCCAGATACAGCAACGCTCTAAATTCCTACGAAATATAAACAAATTTATAGTTTTATAAATTTTACAAATATTCAACCGAGTCCAAGGCGAATGTTCTAAGGACCATTTTTCGCTGTTTATTAGCTGATGAATGAGCATTATCTCCGTTTTTAATGGTTCTGTATTTCGTCGGAACTATTCGGTGGTACGTCTCGCTAAAATCTTACTTTTTCTCGACATTTTTGAAGTTTCAAGGAAAATATAATGTCCACACGTTGCTGTCTTTGCAACAGAGTAAATTTTTCTAATCGGAATATTCAGAATCTCTAAGGACGAACAGAATCTGTTTTTTTCTTTCTTTTTTTTGTTTAATTTCTCTGGAACTCTTGAATAACGAAAGCACCTGATAGATGACAGCTTTAAAAATGGAAAAGCGAATAGGATTTCGCGAGTTTTGGTCGAATCAATTTAAGGGGAACTACCTCTGAAGGGTTCATTTTCAATCTACACGTTGATGTTAATTAAACGCATGATTGCATACACGTTTATGGGAAATGTTGATATTAAGTAAATAATGTCGTATGCAAACATTTCAATTTGAAGCTCGTATTCATAGAATGCAATCTTCCCTTTGATCCCAAGTTATATTTTCATGGATATTCCCTCTACTATAAATGTGATTACATTCATTTTTGAGTTCCCAGAACCTACTGAGAAAATTAGTGAATCTAATGCCAACGAGTTTGAAAATGAGACAATTGTAAAACGACTAAAAGCGAACTTCTGTATTCTTGTATTTGAGGTTTTTTTTTTGGCTCGTTCTCCAGAATCTCGGAATTCTCATTTGACGCAGTTATGAAATTAAATAGGTCACGAAGAATGACAATAAAGAAATTTGCTTTCTTTTCAATTAAAAATATTAAAGACTCTACGAAAAAAAAAACAAACCATCGTATTTTTTTCTTTTTTATGTTCTCAACTGCATTTTTGACATTTGTCAACACTGACAAATGTCAATAAAAATTAAAAATGTAAAAAAAAAAAAGTTTATTGGTCATCAATTGAGCGTTTTGAGATTTTCAAGCCTCGGATCATTTTTTAACGACCTTTCGTTCCCTGTCGTGACTACTTTCCATATTTCACGATAAATCTTGTTCGATTCTTCTAGGTTTCTCTTCGTGGTTTTTTTTTCTCTTGCTACGATAAAAACTTATTTCGAGTCTTTAAAAAAAAAGGAAGCAGCTCGAAAAATAACTGAGTTATCGATTGTCATTATGATTTCTGTTGTTTATTGAAACGTCATATTTAAGTGTGAATACGTTTGTACATAAAACTCAATACGTTTGTACACAAATAGTACAAATGTATTTTAATGTTATTCTTTTCAGTGTCCTACATCGGTTGCAGAATGGCTTCCCTCGAGAGGGTTTCAACATCGTCGACATATATTGAGTAAATATATATGAAAATTTGATTTAATCAACGTACTGGATGATTGTTGAAGGTTTCCAGATATTGGGACCGGGCTGAGGTCGCCCTGAAATATTCGGCTTTTGAACATCCTGTCGATGCTTCGATTATCCGTGTATCTATACATTATCTTCGCGGTGGACCGCGATCTTTCGTTCAACGATATTTAGGACGATTTTTTAAAGAATTTTATAAAAACGAGTCTTTTTATCGCATTTTGATGATTGAGGAGGCGAAAAAAGTGTAATTTGTATAAAGTTCTTCACGATTTTCAAAGATGGCACCGAGCAACATCGAAATTACACACGGTAGTGGATTGGAATGTTGTTTCTGGTTTGGGAACTTCAATTAAACGAACTTTCGACGAGAAAATTTGAGCCGAAAAAAACAATTTTTCAACGTCGCTCGAGTTTTTTTTCTTTGTCACTTCTATTCTTAGACTTCGAGCTCTCGAAGCACGCGTACTTCACGACATTTTGCAGTCTTCTCTCTCACGTTGAAACGGACTCGTCTGTTTTGGTTTCGAAGAGACAGAGAATGGCCACTCGAGCATTTTCATTGATTTCAGTGTCGATGTCTCGAGGTTTTGTTTCTGTTTTTTTTTTCTGCTTTCTCTTGCAACTGAAATTCTCGTGGTATCAGCACGAATCGATATCGTTAATATTATTTTTCGAGACGAGTTTCGACGACGCCCTTTCATAATCGAAGACCAATTCGTAAGATTTCTTTGTTCTCGTCATCGAGAACGTTGAACGAAGCAAAGACTTTGACGGAGATCGTAAAACTCTATCGTCCGAAATCTCGAGCTTGAGCTCGTGTTTTTTATCCTCATTTTCGAAGCCAGGATCCTTGGATCTCAGCGAATCGTCGCTGATTTCTTTACACCTCGTTGACCAAAAATCCTCCTCCAAACGAGAACCGAATATTTCACGCATTTCGTCTTTATTTCTTTGTTTTCAACACCCAAATGTCATGGCTCACCGAATCGTCAAAAAAACATACGAAAAAATGTCCTCCGGTGATTTTATCGAAGAAAATAAACTCTTCGTTCGTACCGCACGTACTCGGACTGCAACTTTGTTCGTTTTTTCAAACATTTTCATTCACACTCACCCCATCACATTATTGAGTCTTTAATCAACGATTTCACACGTTTTTGTTTTTTTTTTTCTCGTCACGAGTAGACGCTGCGGCGTCATAACAAAAGATATTCCGTATGTTTTTCCGTTACGCGACAATTTACATGGTATTTGTTTATTTAAGAATTTTTTAAGACGATTGGGTTATATTTTTTCTCCATTTTAGCGTTCAACGAGTTTTAGGACGATTTATGCCCATTTAAAAATGTTATTTTCCAATTATTAGTCTCTTGAAATGTCCAAGATTTGTGTCAAAGATTTTTTCGACCTATTTGAGAAAACATTTGAAGCCCCAGGCCCGATCATCATCGTCAGTTCGACCTCAAAGTCAATAATGTAATTTCTCACGAAAAAAAACATAGCGTTGATTCGTCAATTTCCGGGATCCGAAAAGCTGCCGTTAGGACGTTTCATTTCCGGCGTTGCAGCAGTCAAAACTGTGTCGACAGTGTATTCAGTGAAATTCTCGGCCGTGACGGGAGCCCGAGTTTGGTGAAACAAATGAAAATGAGCAATTCCCTCGATTTCCGGTGGTCGTTAAACGGCTAAAATCTTATGGCAATTTGAGCGAACGAATCGAACGGACGAAGCGATAATTCTAATCGACTTTAAAAGAAAATACTTCGCTCGAGGAAGACGAAGAAGATTCGCGACCGTAACCCGACCTGCCACAATGCAAACTGCATTTTCGTACGTATTTCTCTCTCTCCTCGAGTCTCGCCAACTTAGTCTGTCTCGATGCGCCCTAGAGTCTGTCTTTTTCACACACCGATATGGAGACATACACGTCCATACAAACACACGTTCGTACACAATTCCATCACTATAGATATTCGATATATATCGAGATTTAGTGGCTGCGGCTGCAGTGGCGCCGCGAACGATGTCTCAGCTGCGTCGACGCGCCTGGCGCGCCGCGGTACGGCGCCTTCGACAACTAATTTCTCGTATTAAATAACGGAAAAAAATGATGAGCTACGATAGTTGCTATCATGACAGCCAACGGTCGGCGAGAAATCAACCACGGAGGCAAAACGTGATGGTTGGCACCCCGGCAGTGTCACTGTCACAATTTCTAAAGTCATAATATAATCTTTCACTATAATGAGGGGAAACGTCAGGGAATAAATGAACAAAGTCATATTTAACAAATAACCTCAATTGCGTGGCAATGTGGTGGCTTGACACGGGTTTTTTTAATCATTATTCAAAGTGCTCTAATTTCCAAAACCACCAAATGTCATAGAAAAACTTGTCTCGGTCACAGTCGAGGTAAAAAAAAAGGTTTTCAGCCAGTTTTCAGCCAAAATCATGAAATCGAATAATAACAACCCCCTGCATTACAACGTTCTTAAGTTCGAAATTGTAGATGATGAATGACGTTGAAAATGACGTCTCTCAAGAAATTTCTCATTTTTCTTTTCTTTGCGGCCACCAGTCCCTAGAGCCGGAGGATCGATAGAATAAACTATTCATTTATACCGCACGAACTAATGAGTGAAAAGGTTCGTTTCGAGTTAGATTGAGCCAAAAACCGGATTTTGTTAAAAATGTTCAATATTTTTTCGATCTTTTGACAGATTTTTTTAAAATCACTTTTCGATGTGAATTTTAATGGATAAATCTCCAGTTTTCATGGAAGATACGTTAAAACGATTGAATTTTGCAACGATATGGATACTTTGGATCGATTTGACCCAGAGCGTACTTTATACGACCCTTGATCGGCAGCCCGTCGACCGGTTTCAATTGAAAAAAATCAGAAGCACTCTTCAAACATTGCTTAACATGTATGCATCATAAAAATTCAGGAAATATAATAGACAATTCTCGAAAAAAATTGAAAACTTAAAATTTCCCAAAAAGAGAACATTTCACTAAAAAAAATTCATAATTCTATCAATTTTTATCATTTTCGAGATCAATAACCGGAGATGTACTCATGAAAAGTGCTATTCTTTGACAAAAAAAGTCACCACGTAAGGTCAATGAGAATAAATCGTGAAAAAACCCGTGAGCTTAAAAAATGTGCACATTTTCAGTAAATGTTTTTCAAAAACATACAGTTTCGGAGATCCACACGGCAATCCGGTCATGTGTCACAATGGTTATCGCTTAGTGGAAAAGTCAGAAATGAGATCGATCGAGAAATCGTCGGTCCAGGAATCCGACTGGGATCGGATTACCCGACTGACTCATAAGTAGTGATGTTCGTTCATCGGTCAGACAGATTTAATTCTCTATTTACGTCTCGATTTCTCTTAATTTACAATCGATGCATTTTCAATGTCAGGAAAATGAAAAAAAAATAGTGAAATGAGGTTGTTTCGTCCTAATCGTGCTGTTGTTCAACTTTATATTAAAGCAAAACGAAATAATTGTTTTGTTTTTATTTCGTCGATATCGAACCCACGTATTGTCAACTCTAGAAACGATGAGATACCAACATTTCGAGTTTTGAAATCGATCGTTCTTCGTTTACGAAAAGTTTGAGAACGAAAATAAAAAGAGAAGAATAAATAATAAATAAGATTACCTTCAGGACGCCAATACTGAATAGTTTCCATGGTATCGCCCCATCCGTTCGTGAAAGCGTCTTTGTGAAAAAAACACGAGGCGACCTCTACCGGATCGACCATAACTTAGGGCGCCAGGGCGAAGCGGAGAACACGCACACAAAACTTAGAATCGGAATAACAAAAAACACAGTGTTGACCAAGGAATTTCGGGGAAAACCAGAGAGAACGGCAGTGTTTTTTAGAAGCGCCGAGGAGTTCGAAAGAAAAAAAAAATCACAACACCGCATGAAAATAAACGAAAATTCAGTGAAAAGAACAGGGCAGTGAGGGTTACGACGAGGAGATCGAAATTTCGCGGAAAATCGTGATTGATCGGGAGACTCGTGGTGTCGAAGATACGACAGAGTGAAAGAGAAACAATGTCAGCGATCGAAAAGACTCGCTCACATAGACCGCGACCGCGCGCGATGACACATCGCGTTTGCGTTTAAACTGAAGAGAAACGCGAGAGAGGCAGTCGACGCGAGAGGTTATAAACGCGAAACAGAAAGAGTATCACGGAAGATATTGTGCACACGGTGACTCTTAGCTCGAGCGTTACGATTCCTCGGCATCGTAGAGTGCGTTGCTTTTCTCGTAACACCAGGCAGGCAGCAATAGAGAGCAAGCGAGCGATCGAGGAAGAAAGAGAAGGAGAGGAGGCGAGCGAGCGAGCGAGCAACGATGAGAGAAAGAAGCATAAATGGCGTTTGACGTCTACATACGTGGATTGGCGCTGCGGTTGTGTATCATCAAACGCAAAATCGTACCGATGACGTGCCGGTCATTCATGGAGCTCGTCGTCACGCCATTGGAATGCGTGACTTACGAAGAGAAAGAAAAAGAAAGAGAGAGAGAGAAAGACGCTCGATTCTTCCTACACGAACCCTACCATCATTTTTCCCCTCTACTTTCCTCTCTCGTTTCCCGAGAAGAATCGCGCGAGCATTACACTTTTCCTGGAAAAACTCGCCCTTACCAGGAATTTCATAGAAATCCGAGAAATTGGAAAAGTTCAAGGACATGACAACCGAAACGATCGGTTGAGCAATCGAAGTGAATAATTCGTAGGAAATTGTTGAAAAAGCAAAATGAATAATTTAAAATGTCAATATTTAAATACATTCGGTAGCGAGTTTATCATCCACTTTAAAAACCTGTCAATATAGATATAGATTAGTAGAAAAGGTGTTTTCGCACAGCAGCGAAAGTTTCACGGACCCTCCCGCGCCACGTGATATTACCGGCTCTCGACCACGTGACTTTCCCCTACTCCCGCCACCGCTCGGCGCAAAGAGCGTGTGACGTCACGGACAGCTGACTATCAGAACGAACCACCGTCGTTACACCAGTCCCGCACCCTATCCACCCACACCCACTCCTCGGAAATATGAGAAAACCTCGCGATCGAGTTCGCCTTTATGCCCCAAAGTAAGCTCCGCGTGGATAATCGCTTTGTAAATACTTTTTGCCCCAAAAATGTACCCCCGGAAACAAACATTCTTCGATACGTGTTCACGAATTATTTATGCACGAGGCTGGAAGATCTTGTACCTCGATCGTTTCACTCGTTAAATGACCGACATACATCGAGCGTAAAATTTCATAATCGATGGCGACTACGTGAACTTTGCAGAATCTATCGTAGTCCAACGTATTAAAATGCAAAAACTGAGTAGAATAATTATTTTATCATTTCCGGAAAATGAATAACAGAAAACGAATATTTTTGTATAATTTCACTGTTCAAAAAATGATTGACAACTGAATTTTGAAGAACTTGGTCGATTGTTAAAATTGACATTGCTGTTGAGGTGATCTGTCAGTCGTTCGGTCGGTAAAAATCCTAGAACACGCTTTTTTTCAGACTGGCTTGATATTTCGAGGAAAATAAAAGTTACACGCTATTCTCCTTTCGTCTGAGAACAATGTGTACATTTTATTTTTCTCCGAATGTCAAAGATGTCTGACAAAAATGTGTTTCTATTTTTAATTTTTTTAAACCGACAATATATTCCTGGAAAAATTATGTTCCAGGAAGTGAAGTCGTTAAATTCGAGAATTTTTTTTTACTTTTTTTTTCCAGGAATTAGGAAATTGGCTGGAAACTTGCAATAAATATTTTTTGTTTTTAAGACTATTAGGAAATGATAAAAATGTCAATAAAATGTTCTACGAGAATCCTTTAAAGAAAAGTGAATCCTGTCAAGTTTATCCTGAAATTTCGATTTCGTAAACTGGTAGCAATTTGATGCTGGATAACAGCGACGTCTAGTGGTGACCACGCCAGAAAAAAAGTTTTTCTAAGACGACGTTGCTTCCCTACTGAAATTCGACAGTTTCAAGACCTGGCTGGTGAGACCGTTGTTCAGCGCAAGTCCGTGGTCCGAGCAATAAGATCGCAGTAAGACTCAAGCGCGCGAAAATTCAAGTAAACCTTGATTTTTGAATGCTCAGTTACGAAAGGAAAGACAAAAAAATATAATCCCAAAAAACGTTCGAAAAATATTTCCCCAAAACGAACAAGGAATGAAGGAATTTTATAAAAAATAATTGAAACGACCTTATAATCTGAATTTTTTTGTCTATCCTCGTAAATTTATTTACGTTATCGCTCGTTCAAAATATCGCACGCAGCTTGATATCAGAAGAATTAAATTTAAAGGAACAAAAGTTAAATAATAATAAAGTTGAGTCTGATGTTCGTCATAAAAACGTAAAACTTTTTTCTGCTTACCGGAATCGAAGTCAGCTCCGCCAGCATCCATTCCGCCAGGATTTCCATACTCTGTAATTAATGATAATAATAATAAAAATAGACGAAAATCGCATGAATATTGTTGCTGAAGCAACAAATGTAATCTAATTTTTAAACAGACGAAAAAAAAGTAATGACAGGGACGATTGAACAATCGCGTTTCGATACAACGTTAAATTACGTGAGTCTGATTAAACGTTACACAACTTTTGCCATTTTCGAGAGTAGGACGTGAAGAAGGAAGGAGCAGAACTTATGGTGCTCTTGACACTCTCCGCGGACGTTATGTTCCGATGAATAAAAAACGAGATCAAGGGTTGTTAGAAGACTTTTTTTTCGAGTTCAGAATGAAAAGGAAGAGGGGGGGGGGAGGAGTTGATCCGCGAGAAAACGAGTTTGCATGGTACATCTGGCGGATGCATAATCACACAAAACGGATGAACCTCTCACGAATATTTTGTTCGTCTGTCTGGCCTTAGCTGTTTTATGTTTTTTAACGATTTTTCTTCGAATCAATCAATGTATCTTTCTCGTTGTTTTTGTTAATCTGATTTCTACTTTACTTTTATTTTGATTTCTTTACGGTCTGTTTATTCTTTTTCTTAAGCTCTTTAGATATTTTCCTCGATTTTTATGTTTCATCGTCAGCTCCCTTCGTTTTTCCCCTTAAGTATTTTTTGTGTGTTTTGGTTTGTATCTATCTTTGTCTATTTTATGTAAAAACCGAAGTTGGTTTCGATGCGAGTCCGCGGGGGGATCGCACGAGAACCGCGTGCTCTCCAGCCGGTCGAAGCGGTTACGGCGACGGGACGGCGGAGAATAAAAAGAGCAAAGGAAGGAATGGAGGGAAGAAAGAGAAGAGAAATAACGAAATAAGAGCGGCATAAGCGTTGTTACGTCACTCGAGGACTCTCCCCTGGCGACGGGATAACGAAACCTTTTCACAAATCTGTCTTTCTCTCTTTCTCCCTCTTTCTTTCAAAATCTTCCATCTTTCTTTGTATCTCGAGGTCGAGGGATTCACGCGCGCATGTCATCGCAACTAGCTGATTCAACCTTGGCGCGTCGATCAGCCGAAAAACGTGGAGGCATAACTGTATAAAAAACAAATTTTTGTCGAATATTCTCGTTCTCGGTTTATTCGTTTTTCGCGACGAAAAAAAATGTCACAAGTACGATACGCAAATAGACATTTCGACAAATTGAAATGAGAAAAAAAAATGGAGGAACTAGAGAAATAATAAAACAAGTAAAAAAAAAAAAAAAAAAAAATCGAGAAAATCAGCAGTTCACACAGCAACGTCGAAAGTTGCGATTATTCAACACGGGCGGCGCGAGGATCCGCGAGAATGGAGGAGCAAGAGAGAAGGAGGGAAGGGACGACCGCGCACGCGGGATTTAGCGATGGAAGAGCAGGGCGAGGGAGGGGAGACGAAGGCATGTCGCTGTCTCTTTCTCGCGCGGGCGCACACGCGTTCCGAGTGCGATATGCCGTCGGCCATCTTGGATCCTGGGGGGCCGTTAAAAAATAGCAATTTTGATGATATCCCCACGGAATTAACATGGCATTTGGCTCCCAAACTAATGTTCCCCATGGTTTTTTTATATGTTTCAATGGCCCTGCGAAATTTGCCGATAAAAACACTGAGAGGGAGATCTGAAAAATGAAGACATTGTAGGGGCGTGTTGGGACACCGGAGCCCGGACATTTTTCTATGAAACCTGCAAAGTTGTGCAATGACGATAACCGGAAAAAAAAACTTGAGAAAAAAGAAAAATAACTCCGTCAATATTCGTAGCTCGAGAGACCGTTGTCTCTCGATTTGATTCAATTAAGAAGAAGTGTAAAAAACATTGAGATAAATAAATAAATAAAAAATGGAGTAACGAGCGTAGAAAATAGCATTGAGAGGCAGAGAGAAAAAAAAACTCGACTCTTACTTTGTGGTTGATCGTCCAGGCTCTCTCGGTCGGACATAGTTCCAAATTCCGTTTTGGTTTTGTTTTATTTTTTCTATCCCGTTTTATTTGGTATTTTAAAATGTATTTTTTATTAAATTAGTTTTTCTTTGCTAATATTTGTATCTTCTCGTTTTATCTATTTTAATTTTTAATATTATTATATTCCTCTCTCTGGGATTTTCGAAATCCCGTCTCCCCGTTTCTCTCTCGTTTCTTTTCTCTCTCTCTCGTATTCACTTCGTGTTATATTCCGTGTGTCGCGGTCTCGCGTCCCTCGTTGTCACGACGGAGCCAAGCGCGGAGGGCCCCTGTATTAAAATTCACCACCAAAGAGCCCCGGCACTGTCTCTTCCTCGCGACGAGAGAGAGCTAACGACACCGAGCGCAACCAACCAAACACCACTGCTCGAAAAACTCGCTCTCTCTCTCTCTCTCTCACTCCCTATATCTTGCCTCTCTCTCTATCTTCAATCTATGGCTATCTTTCTCGCTCTCACGGTCCCGAAAATATTTTTTTTCCCCGTTCACTTCACTCCGTACGGGTCCGACCCGGTCCGAACATCCGCTGTGCACTTCGTTCTCGTCCTTGTCCTTGTCTTCGTCCTCGTCCTCGTCCTTGTCGTCGTCGTCGTCGTCGTCTCCGTCGTCCCCGTCTTTACCGCCGCCGCTGCCGCCGCACGACCTCAACACAATCGTCGTCGTCGTCGTCGTCTCCGCCGCTAATCCTGAACCCTTTTCTCACTCTCACTCTTTCTCTCTCTCTCTCTCTTTCTCTCGCGTCCTCACTAACACGCACTTATTATCTTACTCCACTTTGCCAACAGCAGCAGCAGCAGCAGCAGCACAACTCCACGCTCACGCTCTTTTCCGTCTCTACTCGCGGCTTATATTTCGCGGACTCCACAGAGCTTTCCTTGCTCGACTCGCGCGAGCACACACTATTCCCCTCGCGGGCTCAAAACGTTTATATATATCTATACATATATATGTATTCCGAACGATATATATACATCTATATATCGCTCGTTTTACAATATATAGATATATATAGATACAAGCTAGTAGCCTTGTCTAGCTAGGCAAGCGCGCGCGCTCTCTCTCTCTCTCCCTCTCGCCCCCCTCCACTTTTTACATACGTACGCGCGCACAGGTTCACACGCCACAAATATCTAGCAACTTTTTTCACTGGAAATTTCTCCACTCACTGCTCTCGCCGCTTCGCTCTTGTTTTTGTTTTCCGTTCTTAGTTTTCCATTCCGTGGCCAAAAAACCCTAGTTGCTTAGATCGCCGCGTGCAATCAATGATATACATATATCTATATATATATATATATCCGTAAATATATATAATCTTTGTATATATACGTCACACGGACGGACCGCGCGCGCACTCACACGACGCGATCGCGTACTCCGTCGACGTAACCACTATTTCGTTTCTCTAGTTTCCCCTCGTTCGGCCTTTTGTACTTTCCTTGGCTTTTCTTTCGAGCCTTTTCTTTCAGATTTCAACTCCGAAGAAAGCGAATATAAGTTACTAACTGTTATTGGGGGTTTGCGCGCAAATTCTGGTCGAAATTGACACTGTTAATCGCGTTTTGTAGCTGCACTATATACAAATATATATGAAGTATTTTTGTCTGTGTATTAATCATAATAATGGACGACCATCGATGACTGTTATATTTATTATTTATATTTCTGTATTACGAGATTTTCTCCTTGGAACATCCACGATCCCCGACTTTTTTCCTCTTTCTCTTTCTACTGTGCACGCGCGCGAGTTTCCCCCTCCCCGCTGTCTTTGCTCGGCCCGACACGAGCCGTATCTCCTTACTTCTGCACGTAGGCGCGCTCGGCTTTGAGGTTTCGCCGTCTCGCGGCGCTACGTCCCGGCCCTACTGTGACAACAGCGCCATTTTCATACGCGGACTTTCGCTGAACTTCATTACAGTCGACTCTCCCATCTCCCAGATTCTCATGTCATCTTTCAACTTCTTCCACCATCCACTCCTTGAATTATTTATTGTGCCGATCGTCCCACATTCCTTCGGCGGCGTTATGACTAGGGATGGATAAGAAGTTGACAAGTGAACGGATTTGTCTCTGCACGAAGCATGAGAGAACCGACTGTACGTGTTACGTGTTATCATATTTTTTCCTCGCTCGTTGTTTCTTTTTGTCTACGCCGTTTTATAGAAGTAGAAATCTCACGGACAGTGGCGTTCGATTTCAAATCGCTATTTTGCGAACCTCTCGCACGCATTATCTCGCGTAACTTTACTGATTGGGCGGGAAGTTCAACTCACTTCAGAATAAAGACGACGATGTTTGTACTTACGATTTCTGCCTTTTCCTCGCAACCAAATAACGTTCTCTTAGTTTTTCGTACAAATAAAACAATACCAAACGATATTAAATCGAACCTATGTTTATTCTTATTCTTTAAGCAATTACACGACAGAATTGAAGTACATTTACTCTTACACATTTACTCTTACACCAATACAACTAACAGTATAATTGTACAGTAACGTGACTCGAGTTGGATGTATCGGTGTGTGTTTCTCCTTTTTTTTTTTATTGTTTCTTCGTTTTCTTTGTCATTCGATTTATCTTATTTGTTATTATTATTATTTATTTTATTTTTTTTCTTTCGTGATAACATATTTCTTTTTCTGTCTTTCGCCATTTCAAATGGTAAAATGTTTGATTAACAAGTATAACAACGCGTGTGTGTAAATGTGTGATGGTGAATACAATGTTTGGTATAATGTTCAATTATACGCAAGGAACATAAATGATCGTTTCGAATTGAGAAATATATTTATGTTTTTATAAATACATAATCATATATACTTAAAATAAATAAAACATTCGTATTATCATTATTATCATTATTATTATTATTATTATTATTCATTAGTATACATGATTATATATTTATGTAAATAGCAATAATAATATGCACATACTTGCGAGTAAAAATTTTCGACCTTGTACTTCTTCGGACTTTGTGTTCCGAAATGAAGAAAAAACAAATCATAAAATTCAAACGAACGAAAAAAAGGAAATAATAAGATATTTGAAAGTCCCCCGCCAGTGTATTTTATGTCTTTTCCGCTCAATGTTCAAATGTATACATCATATCCTTCTTCCTGTGGTCGCAATGTGTTAGTATTCTTCTTTGCCTCCATTTTCTCTTTCGATCACTTTCCCTCTCATTTTTTTCTCTTCTCTTGTTATTTTTTTGTTTTTTTTTCCTCTAACGTGACAAACAAGATGAGGAGAGATCGCCGCTTGGAAAGGATTACGAAAATGGCCGCCACAGAATAAGGCACACACATTAATGCAAAGCGCATTTAGTAATAGCGGTATATCGTACATAATATATTTTTTAAAACATAGTGTTTTCTTTCTTTCTCTTTAATGCATCATTTTTTTTTCCCCCGTTCATTTACTTCATTCCTTATCATTCGCTGCCAATCATTACACGTTTTATTTTCATGGTTTTTATTTTGTTTGTTTTTGTTTTTTTCTTTCGATTGAACACATGAGAACTTCCCGATAATTCGTAAGATCTCTTTGTCGCACAATATTATTGGCCGTGACACTATGTTTTGTTTGTTATTTTTCTGCCTTTTTGTATTAATTTCATTATTCTAAACTTCGTTCTTCGAATTTCTTCGAGCCTTCGAGATTTTTTTATGACAACCTTCGCTCTTTGCGGACGTTGAGCCTCATATTTGTGTTTGTTATGATCATTTTGTTTTGTTTTCGTTCAGAATTCATGTGCACCGAGCGTTTGCTTGATCGCGGCTGTTTATTTACATATATAACTTTTTTCTTTTGTTTTTATTTGTATTTATTTATTTTTCAATGAGGTATGTATAGCGTGTTTTACGATATGGGATATACAACTTCGTGATGAGGTTATGTGCCATTTTTTGCCTGTTCTTTTCATGTCTCGTTCAACCTGAGATGATTCCTATTGTTTGTTTGTTTGTTTTTTTCCCAAGATTTTTCAGCAACGAACTACGGGAATGAATGATTACTTTTTGTGTGTTTTCTTTTTTGTGAGCATACACGAAAATTGTAACGCTACGATAGCCTACAGAATGACGTTTTTTTTATTTGTTCGTTTTTTTTTTTTCAACTCTCGTAACTTTTTATGAATATATATTTATTGATTCCTCGTTCTACGTTACGAAGGAATTTAACCGTTCCGCTTCCATTTCTGGTTACTAAAACCAACAAAGCCAGGCCTTCGTCAAAACGCCATACGCGATCGATCGAGCAATGGTTATGTATAGATATATTTTTTTTAAATTTTCATTCTTTTATTACCACTCGAAACTACTGACAAATTGCAAATAAACTTCAGCCCGTTAGTTTCGTTTTTCTCACCGCTTCGCTTCGCGTCAAGAAAAAAGGATTTATTTTATTGACTCAAATCTCGTTCGAATGGGCAATGAAATTAATGTTTTCAGCGAAAACAAATAACGATCATAATAATGTGAAACGGTGGCAAGTGCATTTAAATCGAACAAATATAAAAAATGATAATTCAATTCGAACGATCGATCAATTTCGATAAATCGATTTTTCGTCTTAACCACTACGTTTCCTTCTTTCTTTTAGGTCTTTGTAAGTTTCTTCCAAAAAAACTACGTTCTCAAATCGATTATTTCAGTATCTACGTTCAACTTGATATTTTATTGAATCCTGGGGATCGTGTACTTCATCATGAATCTAGTTGATTTCTTTTTTTTTCTTTTCTTTTTTTCTTGATTCCTTATTTATTTATTTGCATTTAATTGTATATAATTAACTCGTGTACGCTCGATTAAATTAATTCCAACGACTTTAATATTGTGTACCGTTGATTCATTCGTAGGAGCATCTTTGCGTTCGTATCATCATTATCTTTTTTTTTCTTTTCTCTCGTCTTTTCGTTATTTTTTTTTCTTCAAATTATTATTATTATTATTATTTGTTCAAACAATGCCGTTGCAATACGTAAAATACTTCTACATTACAAATATATCGATATATTTCGATACATTCTCGATATATGTCGATATATATATTTTTTATATAAATCTATATGTCAGCGCGCGCACTCTAACAATATGTTCTCAACCGGAAGTGCATACTTTTTAATATTTCCTGAGCAAAGGCCAATTACTAACACACGATGCACCGTAAAACCGATAATCTTCAAAACGATTATTATCTTCTCGTCAATTAAGACGCTCGCGACTCGAAAGCATTCTCTTCTCTCAACTTTTCTACCCAACTCGTCACATTTTTATTTTATTTTTTATCATTTTTTTTTTTTTCAACATTTTTTATATTTTTCTTTTTTTTTCTCAACGATCTTTTTCTCAAACGGTTCAAGTAAAGGGCCCATAAAAAATATGTGTCAATCACGTCTCAACCCAGCCATTAGCGACCATCATAATAATCATAACGTTAACGTCCCTGAATCTCTGTCTTGCGATTTCTTTGTTTTGTTTTGTTTTTTTTTTTTTTTTTTTCAATTATTTTTATTTAAATCCTTCATTCGCACTCGATCTTTCAACTTTTCTATGCAACTATGATAATGATAAATGTAATAGTAATCATAATAATAATGGTAATAATAGCAATAATAAGAATAACATTAATAATAATAATAATAATAATAATAATAATAATAATAATAATAATTGTAATAAGAAACATCACAATAACAACGTGATAATCGTCGACGTTCGTCTCCCTCACTTTGGCTCTTGACGGTTTTTCGAAAACGTCACATTTTTTCATTTTCCTTCCTTTTTCTTCTTTTTTTTTCGTTTTTATTTTTCCATTTTTTTCATTTTCCTCAACCCCGACGCAATTTTTCTTTAAAGGCTATTTACAACGATGAATAGCAATGTGTTCGTGTATATATGTATATATTTATATATGATTTCAGTGTAAAAGCTCGAGATACACATTTTCACTCTGTTGAGAGTTACGACGATTTGTTGTATTTTTTTGTTTGAGACGATTTTATTGAGATGGTCGGCGAATAGGATCATTTTTTGTCCTTCGCTCTTTTTCCTCAATTAAATCTTCTCGTTTATTGATTTTTTTTTCATTTGGCAGAGTATTCAGTTTGTTTTTACTTGAGTTTTATTTTTTTTGAGATTGAGAGCGCCTGATTTTTTGGTGTTTACGATTTGGATGCTGAGCATGTGGATTTGTGATTTTTGTATTTGTGTGTTCGTGATTTTTGTATTTGTGTTGTTTTTTTTGGTTAATTTTCGACACTTTGCTTTTCGAAAGGGGACGGCCTTGGGGATTTTTTTGTACACCCATCGCGACTAAAAAAAAAACCCGCTGATTTTTGTTCTTCCTTTTTCTCGATTTGTTTTTTTTTCTTCTTTTCAGATTTTTTTTTGTTCTATTGACCTCGTGATTTTGCATTTTGTTGTCTTATTTCGAGTATGGCAGTTAATGAAATAATGGTACGATGGAGGAGGACGATTCGTTGATGAATACATTGATTTTTTTTTCCTTTAGCTGTTTTTTTTATTTATTTTTCGCTTTTACTCTTTCTCCATGGATTGCTTTAGCTTTTTTCGTTACAATCCTCGATTTTATTGGATATTGCAACAAGCAGCTTTGCACGGTACAACACCTTCTCGCTCGGGATCTTGTCCGTAGAGACGACGGATGCGAAATTTCGTGTCAAAGCCAAGATAACGTGGCAGTTGTTGTTGTTGCTGTTGCTTATCGCCGCCGTAACAACTTTCATAAGCTTCGAGAGCTTCTTCGATCGGTAATCCCGATTTTTCGAGCATTGATTCAACGATTTTGCTCATTTTATTGCCAATCTCGGGAACGTCGTCGCTGGAAATACTGCTGAACATACGTTCGTTGTTATCGAGGATTGAATTTTTTTTCAAATCGTTATTATTGCAATTATCGTTGAAACAGAGATCGTCGATGCTCGTGGTGATTGCTTCGAGTTGATAATATTTTTTGACGATATCCATGGAAGTCGTTGTTTCGTCGAGGTTTTTGTTATTGCTGCTGTTGTTGTTGTTGTTATTGTTGTCATCCTCAGTGATGTCCTCGCCCTCGAACGATCTCCCACGATTCTGAATCCTCTTCGGCGTAACGATCGGTTCCACGGTCTCGATTTCCCAACACTCAAGTACATCCGGTTCTTCGATACTCCCAAGAGAATTTCTCTTGCTCACGCTCTCCGAAACACTTTCCTCTTCCTCGTCATCTCTCAGGCTCTTTTCGCACGTGATTTTACGATATTTAATGAGTTCTTCGCTCGTTCCACAATCGCTTCCACTCGCATCCATATTTTTCAATAAAATCGGCTGATAATTATCAACCGGAAGTACTTTACCCTCGTTCGAAACAACGATTTCTCCCTTCTCAAAAGTTCGAATCTTAATCTCCTCGTCATCGGCTGTTGCTTCATTCTCCCCCGCCATTATTCGTAATTTTATTTCGACGTTCTCAACCGGTACGTCACGACTAGACATCACAGTCATTTTACTCGTTTTGTTATTTCTTCTCGTACGTCTCTTTGTTTTCTCTCCCATTTTATTCTTCGTGCCCACCTCCTTCGACGCTGTTTTCTTCGTCGTATTCGTCGAATCAAAATCTCTTTTGTTTTTGCTTTCTTCATTAATCGCCATTTTATTATTCGTACTCATCGAATTGGACGACATTTCGTTCTTCAAAAATGTCTCATTCAACGCTACATCGTTTTTTGTACTCGTCGTAACCGACGCCTCGTTCTTCTTCGTCCGAGAGCTTTTGGCAACCCTCATACCCGCAACGCTATCGTTCTCGGTCAATTCGCAAACTTCATGAATCATATTATCGCTTTCGCTTTCGCTGCTGCTGCTGTTGTTTATTTGTGAGAATCTTTTTCTCGCAGCTACAACATCCTTTTCCACGCAAACACCGACGTTCGTACGCTCATTGACGGCCGCGTTGGACGCTCTGGTAAAAGCGTTCTTCAGGGCTTGACTTTTTCTCGCGCCATCGTTGCGTTTCTTTCTTCTGTTGATCGAGCATTTGTTGTAGCTCGTGATGTCGATATTTTCGTTGGTATTGATTGTTGTTTTTTCATGATCCTTTTGTTTATCGTTTTCATCGCACCCGTTGGAAGTTGTTGGTTCGGTGGCGTTAATGAAACTCGCGAATTTACCGTAGCTAGCCAAACGCGACAACTGTTTGTTGATCGCGTCGCCGCTATTAGCAGATAGTGCAGGCATGGGGTTGCCTTGCAAGTTTTTTGGCGGCTCATCGTTTTCAAGTTCGTCATCCTCCGGTTCGCTGGCCGAAGTTCCAACGCCGGTAACAAACATTTCCGGCGAATTGGCGCGTTGGAGCCACTCTGTAACGGCGTCGGTGATCGGATGTTCCGACGACGAGAATCTCGTTTGACTTTCGATGCCGGAATCGTCGTTGGAAACGTCCGGGTTTCCGGATTTGCCCCAAAGGCACGAGCCCTCGGTGGTCGAGAGGCTGTATCTTTGGAGTTCGTTTTCGAGGGCTTCTTCACCAGTTGCAATGACTTCGGGCTCGTTGGAGCCGTTGTTTACGCTACAACGAGAGTTTATCGTCGGATTTTCGGATTTAACGAGGCCGTTATTGGCGATTCTTTCTTCCACAACTTGGACGCAGCTCGTTTGAAGTTCGTCGAGATCAGGACCAGGCGTCGCTTCTCTCACGTATTTCGGTGTTTTTGAGCTGTATTTACGATTGCGAGTCTGCCCCATGCTCGAGGTCGAAGAGAATGACGCGTCGCTCGTGCTACGTGTCACCAACGACTCGTAGCTCTTTGGTAATCTTTGGCAATTAGCGTTTATCGGTGTTGTCGTACGATTTATCGTACCGGGACTCGCTGATCTTGAGCCACGTATTTCGTTCGTTGTTTGATGCTTTTCAATCGTATTATTGAGAGCCACCATCTCCAGGGAATCCGTCGAGAAATCGTTCGGTGAATTTTTCTCACTCGTCGTTCGTCCGTCTTCCATTCCATTTGGCACCGTCTCTTCGTCGTCCTTCAATCGATCCAATCTCAATCCGTTTCTCGGTCCATCTTCGTGCTCTTGTGAATTATCGTCGACCCGCGGATCGAGCTTCTCTACTATTTTCTCAAAATCGATCGACGTCGCGTCCAAACCGATCTCCGTTTCCATCAACGTTCCCTCCACCACACCGTGTCTCGCTAATGCTCGTTCCGCCATTATACTCACGTTTGCGAATACTTCTGCCGCAAAATCCACCGGCGCACCTTCTTTCTCTTCGCTCTTTCTCGATACGAGATTTTCACCGTTTTCCAACGTCGCTGACGCCTGCGGCGCCTCAGTCTCAATCGTTGTACTTATGCTTTTTCCCTCTCTTTCCTTTTCCATGCTCTCCTCGAGCAACCCCGTCGTTGGCGTCGTCGATGTTGCGTTCGATTCTGACTTCTCCACTGCCAACGACCTCTCAACTATTGTTTCATCATTATCCACGTTCTCTACACTCGATGACACCTCCGAAGAATTTCGCCTTTCTTCACCAGTCTCACCTCCGTCGTCCGAACTCCTCGACGAGCTACCACCCGCTATCGACGTTCGCTGCTCCGTCACAGGACGGAACTCCTGACACTCCGGATTCAATCCTCGACCTTGACTCGTCCCCACGACGAACTCACCGAACGATGAATCCATCGATCCATTTCCGGTTACGTCCGCCTCGACTATGCCTCCCGGCCGAACATCCGCGCCCATATTTTCCTGCGAAACGAATCCTTGTTTCTTTATACGATTCACTTTTTTTTTAATTCAAAAATAATTGCTGAAATTTCGCTGTATTTCGAAATCAATAAATCTCGTTTATCAGCTTTTTTGATCAACTTATTTTCGGATATTTACGGAAGTAACGAATTTTTTATTTAATCACTTTTTTTTATTATGTTTTATTGCATTTTAAAAACTTCTCACTGAAATAACGGAAATATTTCTTTAAAATAAAATAGAGTGACGATGGCGAGGACAATAATTAAGACTCACCGGACCAAGTGGTTGTCCCCATTTTCTTCTACTGAAACTTTTCTTCTTTTTCCGTTTCGACCACGCTCCGTTGTTCACTGGAGCTCCATTCATTCCAGGGTTCCGCACCATCGGTCCACTCTGTATCGTCACGCCTTCAATGACAAAACAAAAAAATCGATGCTCCGATATTATCCGATGAACGTGGGCACATTTTATATCTTTCAATAGCCAATTTTTCAATAAAAACCGAAAAACATTGATCTTTTTGACAGTTCAATAACAATATGTGAAAATTTGACAAATTGGACGAAATTTGCAAACATACAGACAAATGTACAAGACGAGTAAAAAAAAACATAGAAAAAAAAGAGAAGGAAGAGAAGCAGAAAGTGAAAGATAAGAAGGATGAATGCGGAACAATGTCTTGGAATTGACAAGTAAAAATAAACGAAAATGCTGAGCAATTGTAAATGAAGTAAAAAATGACAAAAAAAATAATAGAAAACAAGTCAAAAGAGGCAGAAGAATGAAAGAGGAGGATCGAGGTATGAAAAGAGAACAGAGAAAAATATGAAAAAAGGATCGCTTGTGAGACGAGGGTTGAAAGGTGATGAGAAAAAAAAAGGCAATGGAAAAAATGATTCAAAGCAAAGAGGAAGGTCAGTGGAGTCCGTTGGCTGTACTTTAATAGATCGTGAAACGATTCGAACGATTCGAATCGCGATAAAAAGTAAATAAACGACAGCTGTACCTCTCTCCATCTCGCCCTTTTGCATTCGGAAAAAAAAGAAAACAATTTCTTCTTGTACGAAAGTTACAAATTTTTGTCCGTCTTTTATAATTTTTTTTAACTTGCAACAATTTTTTTTCTATTTTTCCACGCGACAGCAAAATATTTCGAAGTTTTCGAACTCGTTGGCGAAGTCTAAGTGCGTAGCAACGATGAAGTGGTGGGATCTAACAAGCTCGGAGGATTTTCGCCAAGATAGACAGTCTGAGAGAGAGAAAGAGAGAGAAAGAGAAGGAACGAGAGGATTCGGACAATTTTGCTCGTTCTGCGTTCAGCTTTATTTTCGACACTTCGCTATTTCAGGGTGCAGCGATTTAACGTTGGCTGCCAACAACACACTATTTCTGCCACTTTGAGATTTTGCCTCCCTCCATCTGGTTTCTTCTCCGAGCTAGCGAGACTGAAAGTGTCATCATGAAAATGCTTCGCACAACATATATATCGTGCGTTAAATACCGAAACGTAATGAGAAAGAGAGCGGGAGAGATAGCTCGTATAAATACAACTATGTGCATCGAATGATATTTGTTAAGTAGTATATTTATGTTTTGCACTTTGTATATTAATAATGGCGTCTGTGGAAGCGACTGAAGCGTTTGTTAACTATATTTGCAACAACGATTTATGACAATCGCTGTATTTCTCTGTCGAGTCCATTGACTCGGGAAGAAGAGAGAGAGAGAGAGAGAGGGAGAGAGAGAGAGCGAGAGGTAGGAGAAAAGATCGTTTTTTAGAATCTTCATCGACGATCGTTGCATAAATTTTACAATTTTCATTGTCAGAGAAAAGGACGGAAGCCACGAGAATAAACAAAATTCTCATACGTACACCATGAATACGAGCCTCATACGAAACGTCAACCATATTTTAGTACAAAGGGTGTCCGAAAAGTCGCAGCTGATTATGATTGGATTCGATAGATCATGAAATTCTGAAGAGAAAAATCCTCAGTCAATTTTTTCTACGATGAACCGTTGAAGAGATATTTGATTTTATTAGTGACAACCAGTTCGATGTGCCAGTAAGAAATGAGGAGCGTGACGTTTGAACGATTGATGCGAGTGAATGGTGTCGAGACGCATTTGCATATTGCACTTTGCTGCGTATTTCGTTCCTTTTTTCGTGAACTCGTGGTTCCAGCGGGTGCGAACATCGATTTTTCGGAGCAAGAAATATTCTTCAAATAAGAGATATTCTTGTTTTGTATCATTTAGCAATTGCACGTAAAACTAACGCCATCAAAAATGAAATATTCAAATGTACTACTTCTTATTCGATAAAATTTTATGAGCTGGCAAAAATTGCTATTGAATTCGTATCTAAAGAATAATATTCGACCTCTCGTAAGTTATGTTCGTCTCGTTATTTTTTTTCCTTCGTATTTGTAGTTTGTTTGTTTTTTTTTCTTGTCATTGCTTTTTACCTTGTTCGAGGCAGTGGCACCGTGGCTACAAAACAGCAATGATGCCGATGAACGGGACAGCATTCGTGAATGTGGTTAAAGCCCTTTCCCGCGGCACGTCCGCCGATCAATGCTGCTCACGTTTTAAATTGAAAAGAAAGAGAGAAAAAAGAAACAATAAAGCGAATTCCTCCCGTTTCGATAGTGTGCGTATGGTGTGCGTGCGATATTTTTTTCTCGTATTTTTACATTTATTATTTCGCTAGCTACGGATTTAACCCTCAATGCGTATGCACTAGCAATGACTTTGAAGGGGCTCGAAGAAGAGCTTAAATGTCAGCCGTTTTTGCATTCTGGCACGATTTTGTGTCGATCATTTCACCGCGGATTTCATCTCATGTTTTTCTATAAAAACAAAACTATCATATATAGGGTGTCACAAAAGTGACACCGAAAATTCACGGGTCAGGTAGATCTTTCAATTCTGAAGCAAAAAGTCCTCAGCCATTTTTCTCTCCAACGCACAGTTAACAAGATATCAAGTAATTAGTGACAGCCATGCGACTGAATCAGTATCTCGTCAACGACGCGTCACAGAGAAAAACCGTAAAGGACTTTTTTCTTCACAATTTCGAGATCTACCCAGTCCTGGTTTCGTCGACCATGACTTTCCGGACACCCTATGTGTGTACCTACGGATTTACGTTATAAGTTTGTGTGACGATACTAATCGTGTAAGAATTGACTCGAACTACGTTGCGTCATTAACGCGCAAAGATTTATGCTACACGCCATGAGATTTCGCGTCCGGAGCGATCCTTAAAGATCACGAGCGAGTGGTCGAGTTTGTAAATAATAACTATTGATAGAAAAAAAATGTAATTAAAGCAGAAAAACGAGATTGGAACGCGGACCTGGAATTCCATGACAAATGGCAACGTGACGTGAGCGCGCCTCCGCGTGTTGGTCGTTCAAAGCGACGAACCACGTGTCTACGATTCCTCGTTCCATGATACGCAAGTACTCGTGACTCGCTGTACCTCGATTACACAACATTGCGAAGTACGATCGCGCGTTTTCACTCTCCAGTTTTTCCTGTGGTTTTTTCTTTTCAAGGCCCGTTAAAAAAAAAAATCAATCGAATGGAACAATCTCGTAATACCGTCTCATCAACTTTTCCATTCTGTCGATTTTTTCATGGATATTAATCGTAGAATTTGAATACAATTGGTTCTCCAATTATCTTCTCAAAGTCGCATCTCGTGGAAACGATAGCAACGAATTATAGAGTTTTGAATAATCACGTGGAATCTCATTCCGTACGAAGTAAAACACAAAATAGTTAAGTATTCGTCTCGTATTTTTTCCACGCCGAAATAACGTTAGAAAAATTATTTTTTAAATGTAATTGTACGGTCTGTCATGTTTCTTCGTTTGGAGAAAAAAAATCCTTAATTTACTGCAGGATCACTTGGAAAATAAAAAAGTTTAAATAATAATTAGTAGCAAGCGTTTGTCCAGCGAAGTCGTTTAGCAGGCAATTAGTCAGGGGGATTGTTGTGGGCGGGGGGTAATAAGGTCAGGTTTTCCAAAGTAAGCCTTAAATAACAATTTTCTTTAGACATAAATGAATGAAAAAGGGTCGGGGTTAGGAAAAATTAGAGAAAAAATGGTATCGGAGTTTGCATCGTTTGACAAGACGTAATTCTTTCTTTTACGAACGAAACGAAGTTTAGGCAAACCATGTGCGTCAACTTTTTTTTACAACACAAAGACACAATCGGGAGTTTCGCTGCAAATTTTTGTAAATTAGTAATCTGGCGAGTTATAAACAATTATTATTTGATTTCAACGATGCAAATTTCGATACCAAACAGAAAGAATTATACAATGAATTTTGCGATAAAATTCTTGGCACAAATCAACGTAATACACTGGAACGTCGAAGAAAGTGTAAAAATCGTATCTTCTTAAAGTTTGCAATAAAAGTAAAGTACAAAAAAAAATGTCGAAGTACAATTGAATAAATTTTGAAAATATTGACTGGATGCTAAAATTTTTCTTGTGTCAAATAGTTTTTCGAGTTCGAAATGTTTGATTAAAAATCAATGAAAAAAAATTTAGATGCTGGGCAATTTCCTGCGCCCAAAGAGAAAGTTTATTTTTATTAGAATTTTGTTTTATTCAAACGAAAAGGAAGTTCAATAACTCTTTTTTTCTTATTCTTCAATCTATCTCTCTTTCCACTCCGTTCCAGTGAAATTAACGATGGATTGGATGCGTCTTTTTGAATGATTGCGTAAAAATGATGGCGAACGAACCGTTAACGTTGACCAACGACGGGCCGAACATGTAATGACCAGGATAAACGTATAACGGGGGTGGCGGTGGTACAAGAGGTGCGTGAGTAACGTGAAGTTGTTGTGCCAATGCCGTTTCGAGATAAGCCTCGGAATTGACTGGCGCTTGTTGGGCTATTTCCACGGTTTCATCGCTCAACGTAGGTTCCGTCGTTCCGTTTTGTGTTTCGGCATTGTTCCCGGTTGGTTGTTCCTCGTCACCGACGCTCTCCGTGCAACTCGCGCTACCGGTACCATTCTCCTGATACGCCTCTTCGCTACCGTTCGAATTTTCCGGCTGTCCTGCCAACGGAACTTCGTTCCCGTCCACCAATGCTGGGTATTGGCTGATTTGCGCTGTCTGCATTATAATTAAAAAATTAAAAAATTAATAAATATAGAAATTGATTACAGAATATGAAAGCCTTGCCAAGAAATAGTTAAAAAGGCAGCTTGTCATGTCGGTGTCTGGACAAGAAATTGGATATCTCGGTAAAAAAAAAATAAGACAACCAATTCGGCAAACAGATTATAAAAGGGCGGAAATCTAGCTTCATTTTCTTTTTTGGATCCATTAACACGATTTTTTTGGCGCTCACTACGTCACCTAAACTTTTGACACGTAAAAATAGTCGAATTAATGAATTATTGATTATCTTTCATCAAATATTGGAATGCAAACATTTTCATTAGAAAACGAAACGATACGAGGATAAAAAGCAAAGGAAACAAAAAAAATGCATACAGACGTCGTGGAGAAGGAAGTAGTAGTAGTAGTAGAAGTAGAAGTAGAAGTAGAAGTGGTAGAAGTAGAAGAAGAAGAAGAAGAAGAAGAAGAAGATGCGGACGAGGTATTGCGTAAAGAGTCGTAGGATCGGCCGTACTTCACCTGATAATCCACGACACCGTATTGTTCATTGCCGTATTTTGGAACGAAAGCAGGATTGACCCATTTGATTGGACGGAGTGGAACTGGTCCGCATGGTACAGCGGTCAGTACATCGTGCATGGGTGGCCCATTCGGGACAGCACCCTCGGGACCAAACACCATTACCGGATATTCGTAATAGTAACCGCTGGCGTGATCGTAAAATGTACCATATGTGACTTGCACACCGGGTTCCATCATCGCTGGATACTCTGCAGCGATGCAGTCCAGGAGCTGTTGGTCCTCGGTCGTTTCGCTACCATCTGCAATAAAAAATTATATTTCATCTAAATTTTTTTACTTTACACTTTTAAAATATTTCTTCAATATCATTTATTCGTTCCTTTTTTCACGTTGGGAGTATTTTTTCTATTCATTGTTATTTATTTGTTTTTTTTTTTTTTTTCTAAATTCACACTCATTCTTTCAATCGTTAGAATATAGAAAATAATTACGAATTGAATGCTTCACTTTTATTTTCTTCCTCGTATTTTTCGTACACCGCTTCATGGGTTTTCGGGATTCTTGTTTTTTGTTTGTTCGGGTTCTGTTGTGATAAGATCATTTATTTCTAAGCTCATTGGTCCAAAATAATTATGATTTCGTTCAATGTGGATGAGAATGAAATTAAAGAAAGTGGAATAGGAAGTAGAACAAGAGAGACTTGTGAGACTGTAAAAGTGCTGATGTATTAAGCATTAGCGAGAAAAGAGATAAGGATGCTGAGTTGGAAGTCTGGTGGGAAAAAGGGTTGATCGGGATGGAGCGATGGAAGACCGATTGTGCCTTATTTTTTAATTTTTTTACGATTTGTTTACGAACATACAAACTTTTTACTAATTGTGGACAATTCTTTTTTTTTTATAAAAATATTTATACAATTACTGATAAATTGTTGCGTAACTCTTTTTTTTTCAAACCATACCATTTTTATATTTTTCCATTTCATTGAAAACAATCGATTGTCGAAAAAGAATTGAATTAATTGATATACGATGGGAAAAAAGGTGAATATCTTGAATAATATGAAAAAATAAGGGAATGGCACGAGGTCAAAAAGAAGTTTGAATAACAGCAGAAAAAAGAAGTTTTTCTATGACTCTCGTAGTTACAAGAGTTTCCTTCGCGTCGTGTGCAGCAAATCACACTCTCGTACTCGTGCGAAATGCGCCATAAAGTTTGCCGCAATTTCACGCGCGATGGAATTCGTTCTTTCACGCACTCGTAACATGATTTGATGTTTTTTTAATTTGTAGAGCGGAAAAATATGGAAAAATGAATTTAAGGAGCTCATTTTCTAGATGGAAGACTAAACTTTATGATAATAAAGCCCATCGAGCCGGAAAGTTTCTTAATTCGGATGAAAATGTTTTCTAGACATCACCAGATTTTTTGAATCCTTGTTTTGAAATGAAAGATCGACTTTTTCTAAATATAATAATTTAAAAATAATACAAATAATTTTTTTTTGACGTACCTGCGGTGGAGTGTGAAGCCGATTGGCTCTCGGTCGTTGAAGGTGTTGCACTCATACTGGTCGTACTCGCCCATACCTTTTTGCTCGAGAAGTAACCTTTTTTAAAAAGTACATCCTGCCGCGGTGTTGTGATTTTCGTGTACTCATTTTCGTTGAATCTGATTTTAGGCTGGGTCGCTGTTCCCCGTGATTTTTCGCGCCTCGATTTTGAGACCGCGCTCGCGTAATCGCTCGCATAATCGCTCGTTGAACTTCCCGCTGAGTCAGTACGTCCAGTTTTGTGAACTACCTGTCCTTTTTTCAGGCCTCCTTTATTTTCCTGTCCTTTTATGTAGCCATTTCGTTTTCCGTCCTCCTCGTCTTCCTCGCCCGGTGGAGCTGCAATAATGAACCAAAAGTCCAATTATTAAACGCCTGTTTTTTAAGCCTAATGAAGGGAAAAATAAATAAATAAAATAAACATATTTTCAAAATTGTTTTAATAACACGAGTCATTTTAAACTTTGATTTCGTATTTGTTCATTAAATTAAATGATTCATATTAATTCAGGGTAATCATTTTCTTGGTCGAATTTTGGTTGGACTAGCGAAAAGTAACTAAAATAATGAATTGAAAGTCGATAAATGAGCGTTACACTGTCGATAGACATCGACAGATTTGGAATGCGCTCAATGACCCCGCTGCGCGTATAGATTCGTGTATATATGCGAGCAAATGGTGTACGATTCTGGTGTCACGGATGAGTATATAGTACAATTATCTGGGCCGCGGGCCGGTGCGCGATTGTGTCACACCAGGGACAGTGCAAATCGCACACGGACGAGGGCTTTTTTTCGAGGCAATGCAAGCGCAACCCAGTGACACCGGGCGATTATAGAAAGAGTCGTTTATAATGTCATATATACGTCAACCAACATTGTAAATGGGATTGCAACATGTTTCAAAATTATTCATCTGGCAGCGAAGTCACGAGCTCGATGGACTATGTATAGAACAACCGTATAGTCTGAAAGAACAAAATTCTTTATTTGATTCGTCCTAAAAGTTTCCTGGGACGAAAAAAATGGTCTTATTTTATTAAAATAAATGTTATTATATGGGGTGTCCCAAAAGTCACATCGAATATTAACGGGATTAGTTAGAGGGTGAAGTTCTGAAGAGAAAAGTCCTCAGCCATTTTTTTGTAGGATGCTTGGTTAATTAAATATTGATTAGTGACAGCTAACCAAGTTCCCCGAAAAGAAAATGACGATATGAAGAAATCAAACCTTCCCTCTCTGCCCCACAGTGTACGAGCGAGTTACTCTACGCTTGTCACGCCCCTTCGCATCAACTTGAACGGTCGGGTTTTTACTAATTAACGAATATCTCATTAACTAAGAGGCGGAGAGAAAAATAGCAGAGGACTTTTCTTTTCGGAATGTCAAGATCTACTCAATCCTGTAATAATCCGCGATGACTTTTCGGACACCCTGTATATATTGTTTCGTATACGCTACAATTTCATGCATATGTAATAAAACCCGTACCATCTTGGTACTTCGTTAAAAGCAGAGCGTGATTAGACGAGCCAATCACGTGAGTGATCTTGCGATGACGGCGCCACTGCATCTCACACTTATGCTAATATCTCAGCCCTTGATCACGCAAATACTTTTTATTTCCGGTTTAACAATAATGTTGATTCGATTGAACCTTCGATTGTCAACAAGTCATAGCTCCGGTGTATTTATTCGACGTTTTTAATGTTTTCTTTCTTTTTACTTATGTCTACTTTCAAGAGTTCTTCGGGCTGGTCACTTGGTTCAATTACGAAATAGATCGTAGTTATTTTCGAACGAGAATGAGTACGATTTTGAATGAATGAAAAAATCGATCGGAATGAGATTATAATACTGCATCTATATAAGTATATGTATATATATTTATGCGTGTGCGAAAGAGAAGAAAACACGTTTGTGATATCTGTCGCAGGCAATGCACGAAACGAGACTGGGCTTTAAAACAAGAGCGAGAGGGACGAACCAGGGGGCGGGGGTTAAAGGCACGAGACGAGAGGATGCTGTACCGATCACCAGGGAAGCTCTCTTTCTCATTCTTTCTTTCTGTCTCTCTCTCTCTCCTTCTCTCTCTTTCTCTCTCTCTTATACTCATTTGCTCATCTCCGCAAGTCGAGATGCGAGCGACGACTAGAATAGTTCTAGAATTAGAATAGCACGACGAAAAGACTACGTGCGTGTATATTTGCTGACGATATTCGACTGTGCCGTGAGCCAAGCTAACTGAAAGGATCTTCGGCTGCTTGAAAATTTTTTCAACGAGACTCAATCGACTACAAGATTAATTAGCATCGACACGAAAATATATCAGTTTAAAAATAAAATTACACCGTCTCCAAAAAGTGCGTGCCAGAAAAAAACACATCGATTTTTTTCGAATTTCTATTCGATGTACAGGCAGTAACTAAAAATAGTATTATTCATTCAACATCAATTGGTAAATGTTTGAATTTGAAATGTTTGTCCATTAGCACAATCTGTCTATTTGGGAAAAAAAAAAAAAATGTTCACTCGATAAGTTTCCGTGTCAAAATTCCCACAAGCATTATTTCAAATATCGAAAATAGTCACGTACTCCATTCGTCGAGACCTTCATTTTGAGACCCCACAAGTCTAGGTTGAAAAAAAAAAAATTCCTCCCCGGCTCATCCAAACCATTGAAAAATGTCTTTTTTTTTAAACATTTTTTCGTACAATCGTTATTGGATTCTGAACCTTGACTTGACGAATGGTATGGAATTAAGGTTCACGAAGACTGCGACAATTTATCTTAGAAATTGCCCCTTGGAGAAAATCCACGAAGGGATCAACGACCTCACCGGTAAAATTGTCTCGGCGACATCAACACTTGAAACATTCCAGGCAACGTCTGTTCCGATCCTTCTGGCACTGGTACACTAATTACCGCGCTAATTCGGACCCTAGTAACACTCCTCGTTTAACATTTTGTTATAACGAGATTCGAGAACATTGTCGTTTATCTCCGCGCACCCTACGCTCCATGAATATATTTATTTTAGAAATAAAATTATATTATAATAATTATCAAATGTCGTCATGATTTTTGACTACATTTTTTTGTATATTCAAAGATAACGAGACGTTCTTTAAAGGGTCACAGATTCGTGCTAATTGTAACGATTTCCTGAAAATAGTTTCCGAATTGTCAAAAAGAAACGAAAACGTGGATGAAAATAAAAAAACAGCTGAAACTTTTTCTGCAAGGATAAGAAGTTGCGTTCAATTTAAACGTGATTTATTTCACTTTTAATTGAAAATACTGTATTTTTCCTCGTGATCAACGTTTCACAAACGACTTTTTCATCTAAAGTACACTTCGATTGAATTAAAGACCAAAAAAACAAAAATAACCTTTTTGTGCTTATGGCATGAAATTGTGTAATACGAAATTCTTCGCAAAATATGTTTCTTCAATAGAAGCTGACGAAATCGTCAATAAAAAAAAAGTAGAGGAGAGGTATAAAAAAGCGAGTAAATCCACGTGACATCGGTAGTATTGCTGATGGAAGTTCCAAATTGACGTCCCTCTGCAATCGATGAATTTTACACGGAGTAATCGGACGAAAAGAGAGCGAGTGGAGAGAAAGAGAGAGAGAGAGAAAGAGAGAAAGCATACGCGATTGCGCACGCCGGGTCCAAAATTCGGTCATATATATACATAAATATATGTGTATATAAAAGTGTACGTGTTCATGGAATCGAGGGACCGTCGGCCATTGCTGAATCCGCGCCGGTAAAGTTCACTTCCGGTAGATCTCGCGAGCTGCACACGTCATACGGATCTCGTTAGCGGCGTCGAAACGTTACAGGGAATTGAACTTTATGCATTTAAATATTAAAGACTGAGGATTACGTATGATAATAATATCAATTAAAATATAGATCTATAAATCGTTATTACGAATATGTTAACACGTTGCGTTGACAAAAATGATTATAATTTAAAATAATATAATTAATTATTAATTATGTTTGTGTAAAGACCGATGTGCGGCTTGGAAAGAACGGTTTTACTGTTTCTTTTTTTTGGTTTTTTTTGTTTTGCGTTTTTATTTTTGTGGGAGAGCGCACGGGATGCGTCTCGCAGGCGTTTCCGCCACCACCCCTTTGTGGACTGGCACGATATCGGGGGTTGTTTCTTCAGCGGCGATCTGCCGGAGTCGGGAGCCGAATGTATCGAGCCCGAGAGTGGGAGAAATTACGCGACTGCGCGAAATTTTCAATGCGGAAAAGGGTGTCCGAAATGTCGCGTCAGATAAATACGGGGTCTGGTAAATCATTCGATTCTGAAGTGAAAAGTCCTTATTCATTTTTGTCTAAAATGCACCATAACTTATCTAAAGAGCAAACAAGACAAAGGAGCGACAGGAGGAAGCGCACAATGGAAAGTATATACAAAGAAAATAAATGGAAGAACGTAAGGAATGAGAGAAGCGCCAGAGCGGCGAGACGTTCTACCGAAATACCCGTTCACACGTATTGCCGATTACTTATCAATGAACTATCTCGCCAACGGCGCATTGGATCGAAAAATGGCTCAGGACTTTTCATTTCAAAATGTCACGATCTACGATATTCCATAGATATCCGATGTGACTTTTGGGACACCCCGTATAAGAAAACACGAAAAAAATAGTTGAATCTGTAGATTTATGTATATAGAAATGTTTGTACCTGTATAAAAGCTCCCTACCGCCCCTATCGGGCACGTTTTGATCCCGCTCACAGCCGAGAACATGCTCGGTTGTTCCTTCTCTATAGCTATACACGGGATCAACCCTTAGTAGACCAAAAGTGGGAGAGATGTGCACCCTCCCACATGAGACCTGACTGTCTGACGTAACTCCTCACCGTTGCTAACGAAACTCCGATAGTATTGCGGTTTCAAACGAGTACGGATATTTCATAAGTCTGAATTATTTTGAAGGGTAATTTAGGCGATTCAATGACGCTAAAAAACTACATGATTAAAAAAAAGGAATCAAATTTTCAATCGGATTCAATGACACCGTCAATAAAACAGATTCACCGTTCAAATTTACATCGTTAATCAAAATTTCTTTATGTCAAAATCATGGCAGATGATCGATAAATTGATTCGATATAATTCTGCTTTTTTGCATTGGAACTGTCACAAACTATCTGCAAGAATTTTATTGCAAGTCTGTAGATTATGTGGTTAGAATATCAGTCAGAGTGGGTAGAAAATTGTCGTTTCTTTACACACTACGAAATCGTGAAATATCTCTGCGTACTATACATCGATTAGAAAAACACAAAAGGTCGTATCGCCGGATATTTTACATCGAACTCCTGCAGTGGTTACGCCCTTTTTTCTACTATCAATCGATTTTCGCATATCTGAACATAAAGGTGGCTATAATGGGAACTGTAGGACTCCAAGTATTCACGTACATGAGGAGTTCCATGCTAAGTGAAAGAAAAAAAGAAAAAAAATCTCAGTATTTCGTAGTTTTTGCAATTCCACCTTTCGTAGTAATTGTGTTTATGGTAATTTTCGTTCGACTCGTTCTTGAATGTCAGAATAAATATTTATATTTTAAATTCGAGAACTCTTTGATTTCCCATCGAGGCACAAATGTACGTAAAAACTGTGAATCCAGTTTGTATCCGAGAAAAAATCCATAACCAATAATATTAATTTTTGTACATGATAAATTTTGTCCCTAGATTTTGCTTCAATTTATGTTCATATCAAAAATGTTACAATGGAGAAAATTAAACAGGGGTGAGTTAGAAAGCCATGAATATTTTATTAGACCGGAAATGGCCCGAAGAGAAAAGCCACAGATGTGATGTTAACTTACATGGCGGATATATAAAAGTGTGTCGCGAACTGGTCTCGGTCTTTATGATACAATATTTTTTTTTTTGTAACTTGGAGAACGCTCAGTGTTTTTCCTGTAGAGGGTGCGGATAAATAAGAGAAAGTATAAGAGAAAGGGGATGCGGAAAAGGGACGTAGATAGTCTGACAGAGAGAAAGAGAAAGAGAAAGAGAAAGAGAAAGAGAGAGAGAGCGGAATAAGGAAGTGAATGTTGAACTGGGGCAATGCAATCGGACGATGAGGATAGAAATATATAGAGTTCAGAAGCTCGTATCTATAGACTCTCTATGGTACGATGGAAAGGGCGTTCTTTACCACCAGTTTCTCTCGTGCACGCTTCGATCAAAGTTTAAAGTTCGCTGCAGCGTTTCTATATACGTTTGCATCGCGTTTTTTTCCCAGCCACTTTTTTTCCTTCTTCCCTCGCAGGACAATGCGATGCGTCATTCGCACGATAACAAACACGATTTCAAGGGCAATAAAGGTCAAAAAGAATCAGAGAAAAGTTTGGTACGCACTAAACCAATTATGTTTGTAGATTTTTTTTTGATTTTTCTACCACTTTCACTATTAAATATTCATGTTATTGTCGAAAATATTTCTTAATTTTGGAACACGAAACTTGGACCATTTGTGTCGACGCCTTCGACTATTGAATGGAAATAACCAAAGTTTCTCTGAAATTTGTACGTTTTTACACTCACATTTTTATTTTTTTTATTTTCAAGGGATAATTACAGTTTCTTCTTTCGACAATTTTTTATAGTGCAACCATCAAGTTGAATACTTGAATAAAAAATATCGAAACAATGCCGACTAATCCATTGCCTCAAAGTGATTTATTTGCAGTAGGAAAGATTCCAAATTTAGAACATAAAGAAAAAAAAATCAAAAACCATAAAGACAGTACATGGGAAGAGAAATCGTGAAGCAGCTTTCCATGCAATTTTCCCTTTTATTTTCATTCACTCTTTGCTCATCCTCACCTCTTTATTTGCTCTCGCGTTGGTCGTCGTCCTCGCGATTGCAAAAACGGCACGAGGTAACAACGCAAGCAAGCAAGAAAGATTCATCATGTGCCGAGAGAGTAAAGAAAGCCACACGCACTAACACATGTGATTTGGAACGCAAGTTGGACGTTTATAGAACAGCCTAGTCACATTGTCGAAAACATTCGACCACGCAGTGAGCTTTGGCTCTCATGTCCATTGCACAAAAAAGCTTTACGAGCACCGCTGACTCTGAGAGACGAGAAACACATTTTCCCTTTTAATGTTCTCAGAGGAAAAACCTCCCGGTGTAATGAGAAAAAAAAAATCTTTGCGAGTTTCGATCTCCCCCAGGACCTTAAATAAGGACAACGAGGATTTTTTTGTCACTTGGTTGCATTTTAACACAATGAATTGACGGGGATGAAAAATTGTCCTCGTCCAAGGCACACTCGTTAAAAAATAATTGCTGGAGAGATGCGAAAAATCTATATTATTGAAATAAGAAACTAATTGCACTTTGAGGCATCACTTGGAATAAAAATTCAGACCTGGCTCTTCGCACACTTCATTATTAATGTACTTGGATTGAATGTAGATGGTGGGGTTGTCAATATTATCAACGTCCTCTCTGGACTATTGAAAAAGGAGATTTGACTATATACAGGGTGTCCGGAAAATGGCGATTAATATTGTGAATTTCGTTGACAAATAACCTCCCAGACATCATGTATTTTTGGAGTTATGTTCTCTTGCCTCGGTAGAACGATTTCTTGAAGAGCTCCATCTGTCATTCTAAGCTTCCAAGCCAGTAATAAATATTTAAAACGAATGAGGACACTTTGACTATGCAAAACTTCGTTTAGCTGTCATCAAGCTGCCGGAAGAATATTAGTATGAAGTAAAAAAACATCTTCGTTCTACATCAGCCAACCGTCGGGCACAAAACGACAACTATTCCGATTCGAACCAATTATTAATAGATCAGAGACAGAATATTAACGGTCTATTCATTACTGTTTTTCTTCACATTTGTTGAAACAGTGTTTCGAAATAATCCAAAAATGAGGTTGGAATCTTAAAGCAATAATAATCCAAAAACGAAATTATGTGATTGAGTAGAAAGTTTTCTTTGTGCAGAGCCAAGTAATCCATAAATTCTTCAGTACAGTAAGTCACAAAAAAAAATCAGAGGAGATATAAATATCATTTCCATCAGAGTTCAGAGAACGAAAAAGAATTTGCTTGATACGCAATGTAAAGTGTACCTGTTAATACAAAGAGTGTTATCATGTGTTATGACTTCTGAATGATTAGCGAATACCGATTACTAAAGTTACCATCGTGCCAGACGAAGATAGGGAAGCTATTGTTATAAACTCGTATACAGGGTGTCCTAAAATCGGCTGATAATTCAGTGAATTTCGATTTAGGAAAAATGTGTTATTAAAGAAAATTAATCAATGATTTTCGATACGATGATCCCTTGATGATTAATTGACTATTGAAGTTCAACTAATCAGTGGATTGTGCTACGCTAAAGAAAGACTGGTTCTCATCGGCCTAATTTCAATGATAAATAACTTATGAGCATTTTGTCAAACCGAAAAGTGACTGAGGACTTTTTTTTGCTTATATTTTCATCCGGAAAGTAATTGAGCAATATGAATTTTTCTTTCGACTAAATATTCCTTACATCCTGTTCTCAATGTCACGAGCCCTTTTTTTTTAAATCTCCCCAGGAAATAACGCGTCGATTCTCACGAGGAACGTCGTTGGGAATTTCAAAAATTACTCTGTTCCCCGATGGCAATTCTCATTCGTGTCATTTCCTAGAGACAATGGAGGGAAGAAGATAAAGGAGAAGAAGAATAAGAAAAAATATATAAAGAAATAAAAGAGAAACAAGATTTGGGCTCGATCCAATAAAGTAATGGCCCATTCACTCTGGCTTTCCAATCTTCTCGTTTTCATTCGCTGATACAACCTCATTAAAGAAACCTCACGGTGCTTTGAAATGCATCAGAATTCCTCGGCAAATTTTCCTTGAATTCACTATTTAATTGTGACATAAATATGAAAAATTCATTCAGCTGTCAAATGAGTTTGTTTTTCATTTTTTCGATGTCTCATTAGTTCGATTTTTATTCTTGTCTTTCATCAGTAATTAACATTGCTCCTTCGATGATTCAATGCTCAATAACCAAGTACATCATTTTTGAATATCTTTGCTAATATTATTGAAGTAGACTTCTTTAATGGTAGAAAAAAAATGAAGCACAAATCCGCAGGGCTGATTGGGAAGCCAGTTGCAGTCTTTTGAACATGCTCTCGTGACACCATTGGACAGTAAAGACAGCAGACAGGGTAAGAACGCAGAGTTTAGAGCCTCGACACACCGCGACGAGCAGCAAGTCAATGTTAAAATATTATGTACAAATTTGTAAGGGAGAAAAAACAATGTCTGTTCGTCTCTTTTTCTGCCTGTTTTGTCGAACGATTCTAACAATTATTTCCTTTCACATACGAAAGGTTTATAATCCACGATAGATTTTTTCGAAGAGCTCATGAAAAAAACTTGGGCAAGTGTTGGCAAAAACATTTCAATTGAGAATAACTAGATTTTTATTGCAGTGTTAGCCATTTCTCGAAATATTTTGGTCATGAAGCTCGTAGGATTCCGAGAACGTAGCTAAACATCGAGATTTATTATTATTATTAAGTAAACAAAAGTCCAACATTAATGTAGATCCGGTTGAATTATTGAAAATTGAACAATTTCCATCAAAGATAAATAATATGCAGTACGAAGTTTTTCAATTCGGTGAAAATATGCCCATAGACATCTGGCAATATTTTGCCATTGTAATTTTCGTCTGGCATGGTGAAAAAAAAAAAATAACATCGATCATCCGGACGTGTCAAGAAAAAAGTGAGACTGCAACGTGGCTTCGGAGTGCACAAGTGATAGAAAAAGAGAAAGAGAGAAAGAGAGAGAGAGAGAGAGAGACAAAGTTCACGTGAACAACGGCTGGGGTTGCAAGCGAGGAGAGTCTAGACTCGGAATTATGCACGTATACGAGAATGGAATGGGATACTGCAACTTTGGCAACTACTGCCAACGATCTCAATCCTAAAAACTCATAAAATTATATAAATAATTTTTATTTTTCATCAAACATTACTGTCTTAATTTGGATTCAAAATGACAGAGTCTAAAAGTATTTGGGCTTTTTTTCATCAGTCAATTGCCCGATGATTTATTTATTGATTGAAATCGATGTCCAACGAAAATCGCGAAACACCCTCGACTGCGTGGGTGGGTAGGGGCGGTGCCGAGCGTTTCTTTCAATAGCACCCACTCGTTCGATTAGATTTATTTAAACCATGAATAACTCGTCAGTGATTGGTCGTGTAAAAAAACAACCAGAGACTTATCGACTCAGAATTTTAGCCTGAATCCAACTTAATGATATTACCGAATAAATCCTGGATACGCGACGTATGAATACGAGAATTTCTATACGAAGTAAATTCGGATCGATCAACTACCTAGCAACACGCGAATGTCCTTCGATATCGTTGCCGAGGGCGAAGAATCTTTCTGTCTAGGCTTTTCCGTTAGTCCGTTCAACCAGTCCTTCAGTCATCCCAACCCCTCGTGTCTCGTCCTTTTAACCCCCTTCGGGGGCTTCCGCCGTAGACGCTGACGAAGACACGAGGAACACGTGACTCAAGAACGAGGAAGAGAAGGCAATCTGATGGAAAAGAGAGCCAAGCTTCGAGTATCCCGAAGGACATTTTATTGGAAAAAAATAAATATATTCTAAGTATCTATGAGATTTATAGAATTTTATTAGTTCGTCAAAAACGATGTTATATTTTAAATAATTGAAAAAATTAAAAAATCAACGAATAAATAAATAAATGAATAATGAAAACCGTCGTAAAAAATGATTTTTTCGTCGTTAGGCAATTCCTCGCAACCGGTGAAGATAAAAAAATTCCTTTCAATATTTCTGCAGCTCATTAATGATTACGCAATTGCAGCAAAAAGCTAGACTTCAAACTCTGTCTCCACGTACACGTTTGTCCACAAACGCACACACATTTAAAAATTCACCGACAAATCAGATCGATCAGATAGTACGAAGACTGGTGACACTATTTACCGTGATGTGGCGCTAGTTTTCACCTTGTTCGATGATATACAAGCTCGTGTTTAACGAGAATTACGGTACATGGAAGATGGGAGAGGAGCGTCCGCGGGGGAAAAGCGCTTTGGATCTTGGCAGAGGCCACAAAGATCGTTACTAAAATTTCATGCCAGAATATTGCCTGCTCTCGTAGACGCGAGAATACAAACGTACCAACTCATCCTACCCGCGTATGCGCGTATTACGCGCGTACCATCGTGCGGAGTTATATGAATAGCACGTGAGAGTGAGAACGTCGACGGCCGAGAGGAACCACGAGGCCGAGATCACATGCTGCTCGGCAACCCACTACTTTCCGATGTCACGAGACACGAAAAGAGGGAGAAAGAGAGAGAGAGAGAGAGAGAGGAAAAGACTCGCACGTAAACCATTCGATTTTATTCTTATACCAAAATCTATTTACTTCGACGTTCGTACTTTCGATATTTATAATAATAATAATTATTATTATTATTATTATTATTATTATTCCATGTCCATTCATTAATGAAAATAATAATTAGTGTATAAAGATCGAAAATACAAGCAAACGAGTCGACAAACAGCCTCCAACTTCAAAAGCTGACATAACCAAATGAATATAGAAACATTTGCAGAGAGTTATGAATATCTACTGTTGCATTATTTTTATTCGAGATTTCATTTTTTGGGCAATCGCTAATTTCGCTCAAATTCAATGGAAATTGTAGTGTGGAAAGAAGAAAAAAATAGGGAAGCTCAGAGAAATTGCGCCAGCAAAAAAATCGTTTATACAGTGATTTTGTCTACTACGTTAATAATTTATCAGTATTTTCGAAATGTTGAGAGTACTGTTCGTTGTTATGTGGACAAGTGTCGCTAAAACGTGTGAAAATGAACGGTGATTTGTCAACGTTTGGTCAATCTTTCTACAGTTTATACGATCAAATCTTTTGTTGTTTCGAGAAATAAAAAAATAAATATGTCTCTTTGATTCCATGGCTTGTTTTTGTTGTTTTATTGAATGTTGACGTTTTTTGTGTTTGGTTCTATCTCGCGATAAAGTTACGAAGGGTTTTGTCATCCACTTTTCGGACACCCTGTACACCGCACTTTTGTTCGACTACTTTGTTTTAAAATTTGGACTCTACAAGCAAGCCACGGAGACCGGAGAAA
>JACEOJ010000082.1:457669-540748 GCA_013761285.1 Campoletis sonorensis
CCACGGAGACCGGAGAAAATAAAAGCGGATATTACCGGAGTACACTGAACCGTACCGGGGATCATTTTAGACACAAAATACTTTTGAAGTATTGTCGTTTCTGGTCAATAAGAACCGGCCTGTACGAGATCATTATTATTGTCGACCGGGGCAACGCATATTTTCTCTCTCTCTCTCTCTCTCTCTCTACTCTCTTTTTCTCTCTCTCTGTTTTTGCTCCTCTGTGCTGCTCATAGTGCTACAATACAACGCTCATTAAACAATTACCACGAGACGGTGGGGCAAAATACAATTGATCGTGCACTCTGGAACAGACGGTAAAGGCGTGATGCAATTTTCAAGTTCCACGTGAAATGAAAATGTTATTCGTGAAAACTCATTGAACGAAAATGTATTTTTCGTCGTAAATGCATTTTTTTTTAGCCATTATTGCAAATTGATGTGAATTTATTTATTCACTTTAAAGTGTCATGTTGTGGTTTTTGTATCTAATGTCCGCATTTTTTTTTCAAATTGTACAATTAGGAAAATCTCAAGTTCTAGAGAAATTCATAGCGTCAAAGAGTTAATTTAATTTTTTGCTTCTTTCGTTCACAGAATCTTGGTACAAAATTGAAAGACTCAGAAACGGCGTTAAAAATAGACACTTTCTTTTCATTTTTTTTTTCGTACAGACACGTTTTCGATATTCTGGAAACGTTTGAATTTTAAGGTGAACGATTTCTTCGGAATATTCGTACTTCTGGCTAAAGATTTATGGTTACAGCTTGTTTTTTTTTTTTTCTTCGCAAATGACACACTTTTTATATCGCACTACTTTAGATCTTGGATTGCTCTCTGTTTATTCAAACTTTCTATCGTTCCGGTTTTTGCTACAGATTTTCAAGGCAACGAGTGAAAATTTGTTAATTAGTTTGTTTTCTGTTTATTTATTTACACCGATCGTTATTTTGATCCGAGTCTCCTCAATTTTTTCTGAAAATACAAAGAAAATAAAAATGAATGAACTAATTTTTTTATGACTTCGAAAAAATGCACATCAAAATTTTGACCTCGACGTAAAATTAATTTTTTTTTTAATTCGGTAGGACTTTTGTCACGTGCGGAACCATTTCATGAATTGCATATTTTTCATCGTGTTAACTCGAAGATTTATCATTTACAATATAATTTTCCGTCGGTTGCATAACATCAGCGAAGACAAAAGACCAAGGCTCAAAAATGCGGGTACGGTTTTCTTGACCACACGTTACACTGAGAACAACTAATATTAGTTTTCATTCAGCCAGTTTCTAACATTCTCATTCCCGAACTCAACGACCTGAGTCTGTAATTATAGAGAACTCTACTGTTCACTAACGGAAGATAATTCACGATTCTATTTGCTCGTGTCTCTCTTCTCGTACTATTTTCAATGGAAGCAAAAGATATCAACAAAGTGATAGAAGACTTGAGAACGTGACGAACACTATGAGAATGAAATTCTAATCATTCAGCGATGTATTTCGAGTAAAATCTCCACTTCGTACACAAACTTTATAAAAACAATTAATAATAATTAATAATCATGAATAAAAATAATAATTATAAATAACTAATAAAATATGTTACATAAATAATTGAAAGAAATATTATTATCAATAATAATAATAATTAATTAATAAATTAAATATATTTATTATAAATTATCAATAAATTACTAATAAATGATGAATAATAATGAATAAATCAATCAAAAATTAATATCACGATGAAAACTTCGTTATTCCGAAAAGTGAAAATGCTTGAAAATCGATCAAATAAAAAAATGTTCAAAAAATTGATGTTCGATCGTGATAATAAAACATCTCAAGACAGACGTAAATTTATTCATGAAAAATCTTTTCATTAGACTTCATATTTCTTAAGATTTCAACAATAATTGACGTGATTTTCAAAGAAAACGATTCGTCCGAAGGAAATTATCGATTCAATTCACTTTTGAACTCGCGAAGTGTAAAATGCTCGACGACGCGATGTTTTGAGAATGAGGTGAATATGATTGTTGAAAATCCTACGATATTAGGAGCCGGTAAAACCGAGGGTAAAACATCAACAACATTGTTTCGAATACTATTTTTGTTGGCCGGGCCAAAGTCAACTATAATAAATTTGCTGTCAACGATAAACCATAAAATGTAGAAGTTAAAACTTCATCTTATTTTTTGTTGTTCTTTTTCCTATTATTTGCTCTCTCGACTTTTGAACGTTGCGAGCGACGAGTTGTCGACAAAAAGTTGGGTGAGCTACGTACGAATTACGTAACATGTCGGAGCGTTATGTGTGGAGTGATGAGACAGAACCTTAGTTCGGTTTCACATATTTATAGTCATTTATACATATATTTTTTTCATTCTTTTCCCGAATCGTTCTTAGATAAGTATTGTGTACTTTTCGCATTAATACAAACGTGCTCAAATGAATAATAACGAAACTGGAAAAAAACAAAAGGAAAATCTATTTATAATTCGTTGCTTCATTTGTGATTTATGAATTCTCTTCTTTTTACTTATGATAATTCACTGGGCATTCTTTTATTGGGATTTTTTTTGTGTATTTGTTTACGTATCATTATGTTTAATGGTAAGAACGATGAATTTAATTTAACGATTATGGTGGTAATCTTAAAAACGCGATAGGAAATATTAAACGAATTATTTGATTGTGTATTCAACTTGGACCTTCGAATGTTTAATGTACGTGCGAACGACTCTTCCTCATGATTAGGTATGAAATATTTAAGTTGACGAATGCGCGCTCTTTCATCGCGGACACTAAATCGAAATATCGCGTGAAAACAGTGGGAGTTGGAGGAAAACTATAAAAAGGGCATCTTGTAGAGGATAGAACTTCCTAATAATAAATCCTGAATGGTCGTTTCGATATCTTCAGTACTTTGGCTGGGAGAGCAGTTGGAAAAATGCTTCGTTTTTCGAGGGTCGCTTGGAAAAAAGCATTTTTACGAAATTTGTTTGTTTACATTCACTTTCAAGGCTAAACCGTTAGTGACACAAAAATATTTTGGGGGACTTTTTTTTAGGAAATTCTATACTCTATCGATTTGCTCCTATGCATTTTTGCTCTAACTCTAACGGTTTGGACAGTATAAGCGATAAAAGGGCGCGCATTTGCGATTTTTTGACAACGATACCAACTCGTAAGTGAAAATGCATTTCCGCGAGCATTTCCAGCTATAAATTCAGTCGAAAACATGTAATATCCAAAATTCAACATAATCCATACAGTTTTAACAATTTTGCGAGAATAAAATGGATAAATTCATCTAAATTGTTTGACTAAATAAATGTGACACTTTAAAGGGATATTAGCCCGAGTTGTCGATTTCATTTCCTATTTCCTATTTGTGGAGACCGCTCCATACGTTCAATCGAATAACGGTAACATATATAAACATATTATATGCAGAGACTTTATACACTAACCACATTCGCGGTATAGTATCTGACAGGTTGGTTGGATCGAGGAGGGACGAGCTGCGATCGAGACACTATGACGCTTATTATCGATTAATACCTCCACACGGCCGAGTCTCTTCCAATTGTAAATGACGTCGAAAATGATTTTTGCTTCGACTAATGACGTCACGATGGAGTAAGTTCGATTAATTGATCAATTTTTCTAATTACATCATTTTCCCAAATAAACTTTCGGTTGAATCAACTTTTCTTCGGGTTATTAAAAACAAACAAAATAAATTACGTACCAAAATTGAGCGCGGATTCTATTTTTTTATGTGGTATTTGGTAAAATGTAATTTGCAACATGATCCGAAAAAAATTAAATGCACAGTAATTCTAATAAATATATTTCGTAATAATCGTTGGGATTTTTCCTTTGCGTAAATGAATCGATAAATTTCTGTCGATTTCTCGATGAATTGACAAATATTTCGAGAAATATTGATAAATAATTCGATTCCTGAATTGATTACATTTCTTATCACGACTCGTTGGCGAAATTCTCTTATCGAAAGATCGTTCTCATTGAATCGAGTAAAATCAAATGTGAAAAATGAGATTTGAAGACAAAAAAAAGCATCCAGAAATAAGACAAAAATTAATTAAACTGCAGACATTGTGTGGGAGTGATAGCAAAGACTATGAAACAAAGTACGAAAATAAAATCATCGTTTGGACAAAAAGTTGGCGAAAAAACAAATATGAAAACGCCAAAAGGAGAAAAAAATGTTTAATAGAAACTAAGAGAACAGAAAAGCGTTCGTTACAATTGGTTGGCACATTTTTTTCTGCAGTGATTTGCGGTGACTCGTAAATCGGTATAGAATGTTTCGCCATATTGTGACAAAAAGTGTTTCCGTGACTCGTGATCAGAACGATACGGACGACGAAAGGAAACGAGAACGCAAGATCCTACAGTTTACTTGCGGGCTAGACGAGACGATGACGACGTGGAGTTCGTCGACGATGACGTCGAAAGAGAAACACGGGTACGAGATGGGAACAGATGATTCGAGATACTGGTCTCGGTAAACAGTCTTGTTTTTTTTTTTACAGAGTTTTTAAAAGTTCCGGGTAAACATTTGAGCCACTATTACGAAAAAATTTAGCAAAATTTCAAAAGTAATCACTGCCCCGTATTCAAGATCAAATTTGCATTGAAAAATTTGACAGTTTTGCACGCGTTTTTATGGCGAACAGTAAAAAAAAACTTAACCTTGCAATTTTTACTTTTCTACAGTTTTTATTTCTTTTTTTTTTCTGAATACACGACACAACTTTCTTGATGAGTTATTAATTCATAAAAGATTGACCAATAAGCACAGCGCTGCTTGCTCCACCTGCCGAAGATCGACTTACCGAACGGTTTTCATGAGTCCAACTTGATAAATTAATAACTTATCAGTGACTATAGCGATCGAAAAAACATCGAAAAACTTTTAGACTTCAATTTTCGTCATTATTGTGGATCTATTTTATTGAAAGATAATTTTGCAACCCCTTATACATTTTGTAACAGTCGACCGGAAAGGAGTAGAACGCGCGAGACGGAAAACTCGCGGAGGGCGGTGCGGATCGATGCTTCGGCCGCGGCACAACCCGGACGAAGACTATATCTTACTCTCTCTCTCTCTCTCTCTCTCTCTCTCTCTTTCGTTCTTTCTGTCTCTCTGTAGCTCTGATTCTCAACGATGAGAGTAAAGTAGAAGAGAAAGCTCTAGATTCGTTGTACACGCGGACTCAACAAAGATTCATCGATAAACATGACTCCCGAAGAGTCCATAAAAAATCTAGGAAAAAGTCTCTATCTCTATGGAAACCGTCGAGAAAACCTTGATTATAAAATTAGTTGGAACTACTTCTTCGTGGATAGACAAAGAAAAAGCGTATTGATTAGAAAAAAAAAAAGATCGCAATTTTTATAATAGTTTTCAGCAAATATTCAAATTTTTGTCGAGAGAATTAAAGCTTTATACTGCCACAGAATGGAAACACAGGACAACTTTCAAATTCTCGTTCAATCGAACGAAACTGTTGATTTTTCATGAAAAAAAAAAAACATTTCCTTGTTTACTGACGAAATTTTGTTTTCTTTCCCCAAAAATATGTATTTTGCATAGAAAAAATTACCCAAAATACATAGTTTCCCCCCCTTTACTATTTTGTAACATCAATTTTGCAGTTTTCGTTTTTTCCGTGACAGAAAAGCAGTTTTTAAAGATAAAAATATGAAATTCGTTGTCAAAACACTTGAAACTGATTTTAATAAAAAATATTTTCAATTGTTTTAATAGATGATTTTAAAAAAATTATGCAAAAGGTTAATTTGATTGTCAAAAGCGGTCTCTGGATAGTATTTCCGCTTGTAAGCAAATGAATTAATAAATAATCGACTTCATACAAAATATGTGTAAGCAAATAACAAGAAAAGAAAAAGCAATTATTTTGACTACATTCGTATTTTCAAATCAAGGGCTAATATGAATTAGAAGAGTAAGAAAATCGTGGGCAAATATATTCCAACCGCAGGGTAAAACCAAGAGAAACGAGCGAAAGAGGGGAAGAGACAACGAGAGGAAAATGGCCACAACACGGAGACGTTTTTTCTTGCGACGTTAATTCGCGCCCCAAGGGTCTTCACCATTTTATCTTTTGTGTTTCGAATGGCAAGTAGGGATGAGAGCCAGATAAGAAAAAGGAATGAAAATGAACTCGATTAATTGAGAGAGAGAAGCAATAATAAAATCAACGTGAAATTCAAATTCACGACGATTAACCACAAAAATAACGTTAATAATATCGATAATAATAACAATAATAACGAACGTACGAAAGAAACACAAGAGAGGTCGAATGAGGGTTACGGATTATCGAAGCTTGAAGGCTCTACATCACGTCGATGAAAAAAAAAAAAAAAAAAAAAAAAAAACAATATATATGCCTACGCGTGAATATATAAAATTATGAGGAAATGAGAAGACAGAAAACAACAAGAGCTATCGGTCAATCGAGTATCTGACATATAACGATCTTTCACCCCTTTCGATTCTGCTTGAAACGGGCACGTTTCAAACACGAGGGAGATAAATAAATGAATCTTTGTAGACAAATTTTTTGTCATGATTCGTAAGCAGCACGTACTTCGCCGATTTACGATCGTTTCACGCAGCCATTGTGTTCGTGGAAAGGGAATTTCAAGGTCGAGGCAAGCCAGGCATAATAGCAAAGCGAGAATAATTTAAAAATATCAATAAAATAATAATCAACGTCGCAATTTCGATAATTATAAATACAAACTTTCCTACGAATAGCCGAAGAATTAAGAACGCTCGTATTTCTTGGAAACGAGGAACACCGACATAACCTTGACGCGATTCCCCGGCCAGAATAATACGAAACAAGAAAATGTGTTTACGTTTTTTGTTTTGTTGTGTTTTTTTTTCGCTGCTAAATAATCTCTTTTGAGAAAAGCCTGAAACGAAAATGCACGTTTTCGTAACCGACAATGTGGAGAGTTCTTGAGAACAGAATAAATCTGTTTTGTTCGTGTTATTATATATATTTATACAGTGCACTCGTCGTACATACACATGGAAAAGTATTTGAAATCGACGATAAAGTTCGTGCTGCATATGATGCTCGGAACGTCTTGTAATTGCTCGTTGCGTGTGGTATACAAATGTATTCGATGCTTTTATATACTTATAGATAAATATGAATATGAATTTGTCTTTTTTTCACGTACACAGACGTAGATTTCGTAGACGGATGGAGAAAAATTGGTTGAGTGGAAAATCTGCTTTTCTGAACACATTTTACCAGGCAATATATATATCAAGCGATTATTTCTATATTTATATGTGCATGTGCCTATATGCATGCTCTGAATTCGACCCTCTCGAAGGCTGTGAGACACGGACACACACGATAAGAGCGAGGGTGAGGGTGACGTAATTTTTTTCTCGTTTTATTTGAATGCCGTTAACAATGACTACGAGTCCCGGTATTTTTGAGTCTTTATCGATTATATGAATATATTAATATCGCTTTCGAAGCACAAAGTTCAAGAAGGGGTTAAAAATTCTGGAAGGTTTTGAAAAAAGATGAAAATGTGATCGACGAGGTTCGAAAACTCGGTTAAAAATGAATGTGCATGTGCTGAGAGCTGAATAAATCGTGTTGATTTATTATTTATTAGTTTATGAATGTCATGGATCCCTTCGTGAACTTTGATATTTGGATAAGAACGAAGAAAGGACATGTAAGATGAAATAACTCACCACCGATGTCGAGTGTTCTCCATCGGGTTTTTCGTTTGTAACCCTTCCCCATTACTCGGAGGAGACCGTCCTGGTCTCACTCCCCCGCTCGTTCTATTTCTCGTCTTCGTCTTCCAAATGCCTCTCGTTAAAAGTCTTCTTTTCACCTTTTGAGCTATTGCTTTTTTTTCTATTCTTTCCCTCTCTCAATGACTTTGACGAGTCGGCAGTCCTTCGTATGACATCTCGTACTTTCGATATAACCCCGCACTACCTTAGCGACTGCATGTTTCGAAAATGATTTTCTTCGATTCGCTCAAATGTTTTTATTTGCCAATAGTTTTTATTCGAGTTATTCAGTTCGCAGCACTATTCAATGTCGTTTCGTTGTTCCCGGCGAGAGAAAGAGGGAGAGTTAGGAAAAACTGCAAAATTCGTCGATAAGACGGAACCAAAGATAATGTTTTTCGTCGTTCGGTATTTCTCCCATGAATTGACACCCTTTTCCTACCTCGCTCTCTCCCCGTGTTATCTTTTTCTTTCAATGTTTTCGTTGACCCGTGTAACTCGAGTTCTTGTTTCTATATCTCTCCTCCTGCCCTTACGTGAAAATCTATTTGTCTCGCTAGAATATCTATCTCTATTCCCTCATACGAGGTAGGGAAAACAAACGCTTCTTTCTGCACCCGCGTCGGCCGAGTTCCGACCGCACACTGTCGTCCCCACCCCACCCCTCTGCCGGATAGACCTCCCCACCCAACCCACTCTATCTCCCTCTTCACCCCACATTCGCAGCTTATGCTCCACTATCGCGAATAAAACGCTTTTGCGCATGCACAACAATGCCTTTATCGCGGTAAAAATTCTTAAATTTTGAACTTTCACACGTGAAAGTTTTGAATTCGTAAGAAATACCAGTTCTACGTGCATTTATTCTCGTCGTTGCGATAGGATCATGAATCTTTGTATTAATTGCAACGACAAAAAAATTGCACTTTTCATGGAAAACAGTTCTTCAACTTACCATTTCGTATCTATACTTTTGATGGCTTCGTTTTTACAGGCTGTCACTTTTTTAGGTATAAACTTGACTATTAGCCGAAAATGGATGAACATGAAGTGTAAGAGTGTTTCTTTTCAAGTATAAATAGCAACTTTGAAAAGCTACTAAAAATTCCTAAGACGATATGATACGCAGCTCAATCGGTAAAAGCCCACATGGAGCAAAACGTGACGAAAAGAGGAGAAGAAAAGATTACGTAACGGCAGAGCTTGGCGACTATTTAGAGCGAGCATGCGCAATGACAACCAGCTGATCCTTTAAAAAATCATTGCGCGCCTATTTCGTTGCTTCTCGTAGCGGCAAAAATTTGAACGGAACGTTGTCACGTGAGACGGCAGGCGCGGAGTTCGCGCGGAATCCACGAGATGGCATGCGAAAGCAGTGTGGCCGGCAGTAGTTCGTTAAATGGTCGGAAGAGCGTGCTTATCTCGGGTTTACGGGTTCGCGGGAATTCATAACAAACATAACCTCATCCAGTTCGAATTAATTCACTTTCTTTATTCAATCTCATTATAACGTCGTTCAATGAAACGATAATTCTGCACTCGTCCAAAAAATCCTCTTCTGAAATATAATTTTCGAGCATTTGTTGACATGACTCTGAAGTGTTTTTGATCTAAGATGGAGTGATCACAGGGGTGATTAGTGCCGGTCAAAACACACGTCACTTGTCAATCCATTCGAATAAATACATCAAAAGAAAATGTTGAAAATAACGTCTCTCGGGGACTTCGAAGGTCCGCCTCCGAACGACGAAGCGACCGTTGGCTTCATCGCGTCGAAACCCATTTTTTGCGATAAAAATCGACTCCATGAAGAAACTCAACCTTTCGCCATGTACACGCGGGACTATCCCGACGTCAATGTCACCACCGAAATGCTCGCAACTCGAGAATCCTCTCGGACCATCGGAGCCAGCGATCTTTTTCTTCCCGTTGAAGACAGCGCGTTCAAAAAAATCGCCAGCATTTGGAGAGACAAGGGATTTCTAGAAGCTTGTCGAGCCGCTGCCGTTGAAGATCCTCGACAAATCTCAAAAATCGTTCATTGGCTCGCAACAAGGTCATTTTCTTGATGAATTTCATTCAACCAGAATTATGCTTGCGACAAAATTAGCGCTCGATTCAGCTGACGATCAGAAGAATCGCCTTGTTCGACATGATTTAGACTTTTATCGGAACAAGCTTCTTTTTTTTCATGAAAATTTTTTGCCTCATTTCAGGGTCACTCAAATGGTGGATCTTATCGAACGAAGAACTTCACTTTACGAAGCCCTGCCACTTTTTGGCTCAGGTTCCGTCGCTGACATTGCAGCCACAAGAGACTGGGCCACGGCGCTTGTAAATAAACTTATCTTTATTGTCATTATTATCGATTGATGGATCAGAATTAATTTGAAAGGAATAAGCTGCACTAGACCAAGAAAAAATCTGTATGCTGTGGGGATCTGTTTTTTTTTTGCGATATTAAGAAATTAATCAAAATTGTGTTCACTGTTTTGTTCAAAACTATTAATGAAACTATTTATGAACTGTTCTCATGAATGTAATGAATTTTTTATGAAATTTCTTCTGAAAATGCGTTATTTTGACCAAAATCGATACATCAAGAAAATCTCATTTACTTTGGTGCTGCTTTTATGAATGATCAAAAGAAAATGTAGTTTTCTGGTCCAGAGTGAAAATTGTACGATCCATGTTTCTGATTGTTTGAAAATATGTTTTTGATTCAAATTACACGTTTTAATTGGGAATGCTTACTGTTGACCAAAGAATTAAATAATGAATAATAATAACAATAATAATATTAAGGAAGTGAATAATTAAATTTTGTGATTTTGAATAAATAATACGAAATTTGAATCTGTTTTATTGGCAGGTACGTTGCTTAGCGTGGCATCCTCATTGTACTCGTTTGGCGGTCGCGACGAGGGACGACAGAATACGAATTTTTTCGAAGGGAATACAAAGCGTTGCGGTTTTGAGACACAGCGGTCAAAAATCAGTATGCGCAATGAGTTGGCGTCCGAACGCAGGTCGTGAACTAGCCGCGGCTTGTCACGGTGGCGTTCTCGTTTGGACGATTGAATTGGGCGCGGCGAGTAATTCCCTGAGTCACGCGACCTTTCTGAAGCATAGAAATCATGCTCCGGTCACTTCGGTCGCTTGGCATCCTCAAGGCGATATTCTCGTTTCTTGCTCGCCATCCGATCTTAATATGATCGTTTGGGACGTCGCTAAAGAAACCGGTGTGCCATTGAAACGCGTTGGTGGCGGTGGTTTGTGTTTTGCTCGATGGTCACCCTGCGGAATGAAACTTCTCGCTGCCACTTGTCGCACAGTTTTCCGGTAAAGTTCCAAAAATTCAAAATTATTTCATATTTATCAAAAACAAACAAAAGAAAAATTCATTTTCTAATATTTTTTTCGTTATTTTTGTCACGTGTTTTTCTCGGTTCGTTTCTAATGAATTTGGGGCTGGAAAAATATATTTCGAAACTTATAAATGTTTTCCTTAACGATTATATGAGTTTTGGTACCAATGAAAAATATTTTTGTAGCGTTTGGAACACCGGAGTCGGCGGACCTTGGGATGCTGATCGATGGACCGTTCCAAATGGACGTGTCGCCGCTGCGTGTTTCGGTCCAAATCAAATGCTCCTTTTCGTATCGACCGAAGATCCGGCAACAGTATTTTCCCTTCCCCTGCAGGAGCATATTTTCGATGTGAAAAAAACTGTGTCCATTGATGGAGCAAAAACCGCTTATCCCGTGATCGATTTAAACAGAGTCACGTTCGAATCGAACCGTATTATCAATGAAGATATCACTGTTGGTGGTAGAGTTGTTTCGATGGATTGGGATCCTTCGGGAAAATATCTCGCTATTCTCTTCCAGGTACGCAACGAATCAGAAAATTTTATCTTATTCTTATTTTTTCTATTTTTGCATGCATTTTTGAGGTTTTTACAAATCAATCAAACCTCATAACTCTACTTTTGTGAACTTTATAACCACGTCACTTATTTTCATTACGCTGTAAAACCTTCCAGGAGTGTTACTCCCAGCCACGATTCCCTAATCCCCTAATGAATCGTTTTTGTACAAAGACCACATAAAAATGTGGAAAACCTGGCTGATACGGGTGGCTACATTTTTACTGAGTTTCCATTGATAAGCACTTCAAAAAACTTAGAAAAAGTGTCTCCCATTCAGCGAGTGATGCGCGAATCGATTTTTTAGAAAATTATTCTTTTTACTTTATTTTTTTCGATTTATTTATTTATTTTTTGGAAAATTATCAACAGTTTTATTGAAGTCAACAATTTCATTCGTTGAATTGCTTGATTTTTCGCTCTTAAAAGAAAGGCTGAATGTATATTTTTTCGAAAGTTTGAACAAAAAAAAAAAAACAATAAAACAGATAATCCGGAAGAAACGAAATTGTTGAGTCAGTGACACATAATTTGTTGCAGGACTGTCCATACGTGGCAATATTCACATCCACGATCGACCGGAATTCCCGGCTAACGGAAATAAAGCCTGGATGTCTGGTGAAAGGTTTTCAGCACGAAGTACCGAATTGCATGCAATTTCATCAGAATTATGACGCTAAATTGGCAGCGACATGTTTGACGATTGCGTGGAGCAGCGGGCGGGTTCAGCAATTTCCAATCGTCGGGACAGGGGAGATACCGACCGACTATTCAAGATCGTTGGGAACAATAGCAAGTCCTTTCGCTCGTAGAAACGATTTGCACAACACGAGCGTCAGTAATTATCGTTCGTATCGATAAAAAAATAGTTGCCAAGAAACAAAAATCCATCAACTCTTTCTGGAAAGACAAAAGTTCTCGATATATTTTTACGATACATTAGTGATAAACAATTGTCCGTTTCCACGATCTGGATCGTTCGAATATCGTTTTTACGTTTTATATTTTCTAAGGTATGCTTAAAACTATTGAAAAATACACGATTAACATGGAATTAGTGAAATGATCTTCCCACGCAGAGACTCGTATCTTTTTCAATCCTCTTCTCAATAACTTCGGTAGTCCGTGACGAGAAAACGAAACTGTGAAAAGAAGAGAAAAAAAAAAATACATAAAGTTCAGAGGGCAAAAAAGAAACGATCCTCGATCTTCGAGGTTTTTGAAAGGTTTACATTCGTGTATAACGTGTCGAAGATGTTGAAAACGAGAAAGAGAAGGAGAGAAAAAGGACTCGTCTTCTCGGGTTCGGTACCTAATTATACCAAGTCACATGCAGAGCTCTCCGCTTTCTATTTTTACGACACTTGACCGAAACCTAAACGCTGCGACAAGTGTGAGGGGCGTTATATATAATATTTTTTTTTTTCTTCGACAACAGCGCGTCTATCATACTCGAGCTATTATTCTCGTCGATTTTTTTTTGTCGAGGTAGTGAAGAAAAAACGATATTACGTGGATCACAATTTCGTATCGCGTTGGGCATTAAAAAATTATCCTTCCACACATTTGAGGAAAAAGATAAAGAATTTTTGCGGCTTCAATTTGTTATAAAAATTCTCCTACCAGAAAATTGATTGAAATATTGGGAAAAAATGATACTATTAAATTGAGGATTCCTTCTGATCCCAATGATTCGATTTTGCTGCGAACAAATGCAAGGAACAAAAAAAAATCTCCATTTTCGCTGAGACTGCAATTGCCACCTTGTTCAAACAACAATAAATCACGCCGTGGGAAAATATCTCAATATTTCTTGTATGATCAGATGTCATAGGATCTGAGACAGAAATACGATATTCTCGCACTTTGTTGACTTTGGAGGACTCGCCCAAAATGTTAAAAAGCTACACATTGATTTTTGAGGGTGTCCGTGACGGACATTCGAGGTGTGTGTCCCAAAAAAAAGAGAGGGAACCAAGAATAATATATCAAAATAAGAAACAAGATGAAAAAATCTGAACCGAAGTAACAAAAATGTGAAAAACTCTAACGAAGAATTGATTGCCCCACAATTAAATTCAATTGGAATGCCCACTTGGTCCATCGTCTCAATCTCAAACGTTCGAAATATGCCCAAAACTCGTGCTTGCCTTTGGCAAATTTTGTCCCCCAAACTTGGTTGGCAAAAAAATGGGCGAAAAAAAATAAATAGAGTAAAATAAATCAAGCGCCCAGGCAAAAAGTTTCGATAATGCAAGATTCGAGGGTCTCGATCGAAGATTCAGCACACTCAACACAAACATTCATAGAGATCGAGTCGTGTTATAGGTTCGTTCCTTGAATCCTTTTTTTTTTGTCATTTTTTTTTTTTTTTTCCATCCATATAACGTTTTTTTTCACATCGTCATTCTCACCCGCACGCATAACACGATCGGAATCAGTATATTATTTTAGAGGCGTTCTTGTACACACATGCGGGGACTATATGAACGAGCTTGACAGGTGCCCTGGAGAGAAAAAAAAGGAGAAATGAAAAAAAAAGAAGAAAAAAAAATACAGGAGAAGGAGAGCGTTGGAGCACGTAAAATGTAAGCACAGAGGGCTGGCAGACCACATGTGCCACTCTATTACTTATCTACCCGTAATATGACTTACAACTCGGACCGTAACATTTGTATGCATTCGTTGCATCTTCTTCATGCACTAATGTCTATATATGTATATCGTGCGGGGGAGGGAGAAAAGAAACTCTTGGCCGCATGTGCTCTCGAGGGGTGCAAAGAAATGCAAGTGCAACCCTCGTTTAAAAAAATCCATGTTATATATTTTACTGCACATCCAAACATTGCGGGACAACACAGATTTCTTGCTCTCGTCTCTTCTCGCGAATTCGCATTCAATTCTTTGCCACAATTACTATCATTATGGACTGTAATTTTGATGTTGACTGTTTTATTCGAGTAGACCATTTTTACGATTAATTAAAAATTGAAGATTTATCAATTCGATGGGGAAGAATTCACGATTTTATTCGTTGTATTGGATCAGATGTTTTAATCAATTATTTATCGATTTTCTATTCATTTAATTGTGTGAAAAATTCAAAACTTTTTAAGCTTTTTTGCAAAGACAAAAATATGTGGTCTCGTAGTTTCTTTATTTTAGAACTCAAAAATAGTGGCATTAGATTTTATTGAATATAATAATTGTGACAAAGTTATTGATTTACAAAATTTTATTTTTTGAATAAAAATGAATAATAATTGAAATAGAAATATTGTTAAATGTTGAACATCGTTCAAACGAAATTTCTGATTTATTTTCTTCGAAAAATAAATCAATCATCGCCTGTAATCAATCATTGAAGTGGATAATTATTTTTTCAGAAAATGGAGTTCATGGTAGATTTTCCACCGAAATGGAAAAAGGGTGAAATGCGAGAGACATCGTTGCGGGGGAATCGTCGAGGGAAAAGTACAAAACGAACAAAAACCTGGGTTAGTATAAAAGTAAAAAAAAAAGCAAAAGCAAAAAAATGGAGAAAGAGAGGGAGAGTAGAAGAAAAAGCAAGAGGGAAAAAGAGAGGATGATGGGTTGAAGAAACTGTTGTTAATAAGTGACGCGTGTGCGGCAGCTGGTTTCAATTTTTTTGTCATCTTAATATTTTTTTTTCATTCAAAACATCGTAGCCTCTCTCTTTCTCGTCATTTCGTTGCTCCGAGGACTGTAAGGAGCGAAAAGGCCCCGATGTCAAATGACGGGGCCTTCGAGCAGCTCGAAAAAAAGGATGGCTTTTTTGTGCCCATATGCACCTTACATACGTGACTCTCGAGAGAAGAAGAAAAAAAAAGGCTTCGAAAAACGAGCAAAAAAAAGAATAGTAAAAAAGGAGCAAGAGACAAAAGGGTCGATGGACCGAGGATTGAATGTGTTAAAAGCTTTTTGAATTCCAGGCGTGTCCGGGTTAATTACGCACACACATTTATTATTAATCATTAATGTAAGTAATCGAGGCATATAATTGAATTTTTTCCTTCTTCATTCACAGACCCGGAGGATTTGGCGTAACACGACGATATTTTCGCCACCGTCGAGAGACTGAACGCCCCAGGAAAAAAAAAGGATCTATGAAGTTTTCAAATACCGAGGCTCATAGAGAGACAGCAACGGTTCCAGATGAGGAAGAAAGCTCCCCGTAGAGACATAGAGAAAGAGGACTAAATGGCTGACAAGAGAGAAAGAGAGAAAAGTTAAGAAACAGAGAGACAGAGAGAGAAAAATATGAACGAAGGGACGAGCAAAAAAGTTCATGCATTCGAACAGCGTCCAAAGAAGAAGAAGAAGAAGAAGAACGAAGAACGAAGATGACGGACGGTCGCACAGATGTGCGAGTACATAGTGTAACGGACCAGCGCCACTGTTCCTACCCTTTGCTACGATATACTCTTACAGTATATATATGTTTTACTGCATCTTCAGACCCCCGTGCAGTGACAAGTGCAACCGAAGCTCGTACGTAATATTTACATGCATATATATACAAAAATATTTCTTTATATATATATTTACACAAGGATAAATGTATTTTTTACAAATACATATACATCCATGTGTTTATCTATATATATATTTATATTTTTATATATTATATGTATATAAAATGACACGAGAGCCACGCGAGTAGGCGGTCCCAACAAATATTCTATCCCCCCCTCCCCCCCTCCTCCCTCTCTTCTTCTACTCTTGAAAATCTTTTTCTCGTCATCATCTACTTAAAACATGTAAAACCCTCCAGTAATCCCTCTCCTAGATCCCCTTTTTTCGTCACTACATTTCTTCTTCCACTCTTCGACGTTATATTTCGTTAGAAAAAGAGGGAGGAGCACCAATAGAGGGGGCAAACGGGACTCATGTCGTTTTACACTTGTCCCGTTTCCTTCTCTCTCTTTCTCTCAATCTTCGTTTCTTCGGCTCTTTAGCCACGCGCTTTTTCCAACGGGACTCTCTTATCTCGGGTCAGTACAAGCCGAACCGCACTCAGGAGCTATCCCGCGAGATCGAAACTTCTTTACGATAACCACTCTCTCTCTCTGTCAACAATCTGATGAAACTTTTGGAAAATCTTGTTGCGTAACCACGCTCTGTGTGCTCTTGTGAACTTTTTGACGTGTGAGTGAACCTCCTTTCATTTCATAACACATATTTATATTTTTTTTCATATTATTATCGTTTTTATTTTCATTATCGTTGTTCATGTGAGAAGAAACTTGACAAGTCTCACTGAATAACGCAAGTGTCGCTTAGGAAAAACGATACTTTTGTTTTGCCGATACAAATTTACTTTTTCTGGGGTTTTTTGGGACTGGAGCCTTCGGTGATAATCGGTTTAACGTTCAATTAACTCTGACGTGTTCGAAATTAACGATTTCCTATCATAATGTTGGGAAAAAAATATCGACGAGTCGGACAAACAATATATCGATTGGAAAATTATTCGAAATTTCTTTATTAAAAGATACTGAATTTTGTTATTCTCGATAATGAATGTTGGTGAGAATTATAATTTGACTGAAATTTTTGAAACTTTCCGTCGAACAAAAACTACTAAAGATTCGATAAACCAAATTCTAGACTCGTGTTTGTCAAAGTTTTGTTTAATCAAATGTAACCCTGACCTTGATTTGATTTGTTACAGTGAAAAAAAAATTGGAGGAAAATGCAACTGAATGATTTACACGGAACAAGACAAAATTCAATCGAAGGATTACGCCAAATAATTCCAATAATGCGTAACGAGGTCGGAGAAGATTACGGATTATCGTCGATAACGAACGATCTCGTGTCAACGACACCGACCACGGGTAACACGCATTTTTCTTGGGACAATTTGAGCAGCACGAGTAGCAACAGCAGTCTTTCACCGATATTGGCAAGTCCGTGCGAGCCAACGGAATGGGAAAATTTATCAACAACGATATTTCAATATCCCGTTAATTTGGGATATCCAACGACACTGACAAACGGTGAAATGTCACCAGGAAGCACCGGAAGCGAGGCTGTTACGCCGAATTCATGGAACGGTGGTTTGCTCGGTAGCGAATATGGCGAATATTCCAACGACGAAATGACCAACGACTTTAATCCTCCGCTCAGATTACCATCGGTCAGTTCGGCGTTTTCGTTCTCCCGCAATTTTTCAAACACCACCAATTACGGGGAATTCGGGAGTCGCGATTACAATCAAGATTACGAGGATTTTCGAGAATTTCCCGAGGATCCTTTAATCCCTATCACCGGACAAAATCAAGATAACGATAATTTAAACGATTCGTTACAAATCGTCGATGAATTTGATCTCAGCCTCATCAGAGGCGATCCCACTTTATTGCTCAACAATCCTCCAACTTCAAACTCATTTCCTTCTCTCACTTATATCGACAACGTTATCGATCCTTTACCCAATTTAAATTCTAAATGCTTCGCCGTTGGTCATTTTGTTCCTAAACATACTTCCCCCTTAACCATCAACAATTTCAAAAATATGAATATCTCCATCAACTCCGATATCATCAATAATCCTGACAATCAAATCGTCGTACCACGCAGCGAAGGCATCATGATTGCCGATAAACGACGCAAAATGTCTCCCGGTTTTATCGGCAATGCTAACCGACACGAAGATTCTTACGGTGAGTCTCTTTCCAACAAAAATGGCTTTATTGGACTAATTACTTTTTTTTTATATCTTGTTAAATGCCCAACTGTCTTATCCTTCGTTTATAAACAAGAGAATTCATGATTTTTGTCCAAAATGACTTGACTCGCGAAAATTACTTCGATTTTTTGGCGAATTATTAAAAAAATCTATGAAAAGCTTGAATCTTTTATCAAAAAAACACAATTTCTCACGAAAATAAAGCAAAAATAAATATTTATCATGGTAATGACGACGAAATAATTGAAAATAGTGGAACAAAGTAACTTAATTGTATTTTTCATTTTCCAGCATGTAATATGTCCTCGGAGGAAGGTTATTCTTCGTCTTATCCATGTCGTTGGCGTGACTGTGGTTTCGTTTTCAACAATCAGGAGGGCCTCGTTCGTCACATTGAAAGACGCCATATTGAATCTTCGTCCTCCAACTCCCATGGTCCGGGAAGAAGATCCCAGCGAGATCGCGAAAAGGAGAAGGAAAAGGAAAAGGACACTGGGATCTCGACATCCTCGAACGTTGCACAGGACGAATTTGCTTGTCTCTGGCAAGGTTGTCCTCGTGCACGACCTTTTAATGCTCGATACAAACTGCTGATTCACATGCGCGTACACAGTGGCGAAAAACCCAACAAGTGTCCGGTAATTAATTCATAATAATTAATTTTATTATAAAATTTATAAATATTCATTTTGGTTTGATTTAATAAATTCGTAACTTGTTCAATAATTTTGGCGTTTAAAAAACATTACTGTTTACTATAAAAAATTGAAATCATCATCCATGTTTTGAATAAATGAGAATTAAATGCAAAAATCATAATAATTATGATAAAACTATGAAAATAAATCGTTTGTATTCTCAAGACGCAGTTATTAATTCTTCGGAAAAATTTATTTGATCACTTAATATTCAACTTCCTTCAGTTTCTTTTGTTTGAATAATTTAACAATCGTTTTTCTTTCCTACAGTTTTCAGGATGTAAAAAGGCTTTTTCGCGACTGGAAAATCTGAAAATTCACCAAAGATCGCACACCGGAGAACGACCTTACGCTTGCCAACACCGAGGATGCTCGAAAGCCTTCAGCAACAGCAGTGACAGGGCTAAACACCAAAGAACTCATTACGATACGGTACGAGATTGAATCTCAAAAAAACAAACCTCTTTGATTGAAAAGAATGAGGAAAAACTGTTCATTTTTTAAATTGCCAAAAGTATCGACTAGATTAATGTTCAAGATGCTTGATGTCGAAATTTTTTCAAAATGCATAAAACTCCAATAGAATATTAAATCACTGATTCTCCACCGGTCTCGAGTGTTCAATGGAATTTTAGAAATGATTCAAAGAACGTAATTGAAAAACACGAGATTCGTATTCGATATAATTGATTTATGCGACAAGAGATTAGATTGAAAGTCCGTTAAAAAACTGAAAGGAATTAAAGTTGCAATTTTTTCAACAACCGGTTCCTTTGATTGAATAAAATCATTCGATCTCGCCAATCTGAGCTACTTAAACATATTTTTATTTCAAATATTGAATAAATCGACGTAAATATCTCGTTCAAAATAAATCTTAAACGATATTCGACCGATTGCGCAGTTAGAATTCGTATTCAAAGTATTCCAACATCAGTAGTGCTCAATAATTTCTCAATAATCAAATTGTATTTGAAAACGCAAGGATTTTTTATGATTGACGATTGAAATAAAAATGTAAATATTTACAGAAACCATACGCGTGTCAAGTGATGGGTTGTGGCAAGCGATACACGGACCCATCGAGTCTTCGAAAGCATGTGAAAAATCATGCAGATCCTTCAACGATCGTAGGATCGAGAGGAACGATAATGGAATCGTCGTCAAAGCAAATTTCATCGCACAGAGTTACCATCGAGGACGTGAACAACTCAACATCTCGCCATCTGAACGTATCACCGACCGCGCTGAGTCATCGATTGCATGAGAACTGTGAAATAACAAAGCAGGAAAAAGTTTCATTGTTCCATGAGATTGAGGCATCGGAGGGGAGTTCGGAATTGAAGGTTGAAAAAAATCAACCGGAATACGTTCCTTTCGAGTCTGTCGAAAGATTTTTAATCGAGGATGACACGTACAACGGAATCGACAGTGGAGGTGAGAATTTAAACCAAATTTTCTCCTAATCAATTAACCCTGAAACCCCTAATCTCAGTTCCAGAAAAAAAAAGTCTCTCAGTACAAAAGCAAGAAAAATAGAATAATTCAAACGAATAAAATCCCCAACTACTGCCTCGAAAATTCATGAAGTAAATTCATAAAATCTTTTGCTCTAAAGATAGTTTTATTTTTCGATCATTCTCTCGCAAATTTCAACAAAAGTTCTTAAAAAAATTGAATACAAGCTGTAATTGCTTCGCTTATCTCGAAAGTAGTTAAAAAAAAAGAATCGTGTCGTATCAACAATGCTACGAAATAGAGTAATCAACGGTCACGTGGGGTAGCTAAGAAAAAAATCTACACACATATATATCTGGCCATATATTTATATATATAATCCAGAGACTTGTCCTGGCGTACTTCAAAGATATTCGGATAACACATGTTCGATAACTATACACGAACTCTTTTTTTTGTTTCCCTCCGTTTTTTTCGAGAAAAAAAGGGTTTTTTTCCTAACGTATACGCAGTACAATGGCTATATATAAAACGAATATTGGAGTGGGTAAGAGTCGAGAATGTCCATGACGTACAGATTTTCGTGCAAGCCGTCGAAATATCAACGTAACGTGCACATATAGGCGCGTGCTGCTCTCAAATACGTTCCTTTAACTGCGATAACTTGCCTCGTTTAACTCTTCTATATAATAATAATAATAATGAACGATTATATACGTATATAAATATATTTATACATATACGAATGTATATATGTATATACGAGCGTCCATAGTTAATCTCAGAGGAGGTTTCGACGCTCTTTACCCCCCACACCGAAGCTTAAAATAATATTCGTTACTTTTTTGGGCACACACAAGCCTACGAGAAAAAACGTGAAAGCTTGTAATACGTGCAAGCCCGAGACTACTCACCAAACGCACGCGCCACACCAAAAATTCTCATTGACAATGTGCCACGTGCTCAGCACGCTTTTGTCTCCTCATGCCCTCCTCGTACAACAATTTTTGTCAACCCCTCTCGAATCTTATCGCGAATGCACTTGTCATTGATAGAAAAAAATATATAATGACACTCTCACACGTGTTTTGGCATTTCGCAATTTTACTTTTTTTTACCGCCAAAACTCGTTGAGAAATTTATAATCGTTATCCATCGACGTTGAATGTACAGAGAATTTATTTGCTTCACTGTTTTTAAGAATCTTTTTTTTAAATTTAATAATTAATTTTTATCCAGTTATCGGAAAAATTTAAATGATTTTGTTTTATACATTTTTGAGCTCTTCGATTCAAGCTCGTTTGCAAATTATTCGAGATTCCAATAGTCGAGAGAGCCAGAAAATAATTATTGTTTTAAATTTATAAAGCTCAGTTTTATTCTTTTCGGCAGTATTTGCGAAAATTAATGATGGAAATAACTTATGAACAATTATAAAATTTGCAGTATCATCGAACTCTTGTATTTTAATCTCGCTCACGAATATGTTTGTTTATTTTGGTTTTGTAGAATTTTACGGAGATGACGTAACGGATTTTCAAGAGCTCGAGTCCGACATTGAGCAGCAGTTTCTCGAGCTGAGCAATCTCGATGACACGCAATTCATCGATGGATAATTATATTGCGCATCCTCAGGAAAGGATTTGAAAACAAAAAAAAACGGATAAACAGCAATCAACGATTTTGAATTGAATGGAACGAGGCGGTAAAAAAAGTGATTTCAGAGAATTTCTTACTCTATTGTGATCTCAGGAAACGGCGGGCATCGCGGATCTCATCGAAAATCCAAAGATTAGTCATAAGATTTTTTCCAATTATCATGATTATTATTTTTTTAGACATAATTTTTTTTATTACTCCATTTTTCAACATAATCCACATTTTTTCTTCGTCTTTTGTACATAAACAATAATTTGTATATAGGTTTATAGAATATTATACGCTCAGATCGATATAAACGCATCGACTTTATTTCACAACCTAATCCAACATTAGGTAGTATGAAATCTTAAATTTTCTTCAATTTTTTATTGTCATCATCAAGTACTTTAGCAGCTTTCGGGTCTTTCGCTTTGGGGAATCAATCCGCACACGAATCCTTTGAAATCTTCGCGTGCACTCGTTTCGCTTCGCTGCAACAACAAAAAACACACGAGACAATAATTAGTTTTAAATGAGCTCGGAAAATAGTACAGAAACGAATATTTCATCATTTTCTTTTCATAATTACCCCGTTTACTGTTATGGTGGGAACAAATGTCAGGACGGGATCGAGATTCATCGTCTTGTCACCATGTGCGGCCAACAATTCGTTAGCCAAGTTCGAGTCTTGACAACTTGCGAGAAGTTTTCGTGTGGCTTCGCTCAATTTTGCTTTTTCTCCGCACTTTTCATAGAGAAACATTGCAATTAATTGTGATTTAATTTTTTAAGATAATAATGTTCAAAACTACGAATTTTTACAAACAGTGGATTTTTTTTATTCATATCGCTCAACTGAGAAACTTTATTAGGTCAAAATCTATATTTTTGATTAAAAGAATTTAGAATTTAAATAAAGGAGAATCTGAATGTTTGAATTCCATGAATTCTACATACGAACCCGAGTGACAGCCGTTGCTGGGTTACGACTGCTCATAACACAAGCGACAAGATTCACAGAAAGATCCTGACGTTTTGCTAACTCCTCAATTTTGTCGATCGCGTAAAGAGCGCAGGCCTGATCACGATTTCCTTTGCATTCGGCTGACCCGTGCTGGCACTGGAAACTCCAACGACCGGTTTCTTCATCTTTGCTCTGCTGCTCGAAAGATTTTTCAAAGAATTTTTATTAGTACAAAATAAAACGTCTATGATACGAAGATTTTTTGAATCGACAGAAAATTGTAAAAAAATCTTCAGACTCTATAAGAATATTTTCTATAAGAAAAATGATTTTTTTAAAGAAAAAATCGCATTTGGAGGCTAGCATAGTTTGATAATTAAGCAAACACTTGAAAAATATTGAATAACCAAAATTGTAATGACACAATATCGAATTATATTTTATAAATGGAAACAGTGAAGTTTTATTTGTTTATTTTGCCAACCGAAGCTTTTCCGTAAGGAACGAAATCGACGATGAGATGTTCCTTGAGGCCCTCGTAAGAAGGTGCGAGTTGTTGGTTGATGAATCTCACACTATCGCCGCAAAGAGCCTCGTAGTATACAGTCACATTTACAACAGTTTTTCCATGCGTCTCAAGTCCCTGTAATTATGAAAAAAAAATGCAAAAATCATTACAGCTCTTTTTTTCAATCATTAACAGAGATTTTTCAAAATTGCATTAAAAACATTCTCTATAAAAGGAAAAAAAAAACGAATAAAATAAAAAATCAATAATATTATATCAATAATACATTTTTTTAAATTTAGTTTGAAATTAGAATAATATCGCAACGAAGGAATTGGCAGGCTGAGCTCTTGTCTATAAGAAACGTGTAACCAGAGCTTGATCTACTTCGAAGAAGGTCACGAATTAAAGATAGGAGTGAATCGAAAAATAAAAGAATAAGAATAAGAATAAGAAGAAGAAGAAAGATTGATGATCGCGTATTGCTTACCAAAGCTGAGTGAGTAAGAAAGAGCACGAATGCTGTTGCGGCCAAGGTAAACGTCATCCTCGTTATTCTCCTCAAGCGGTAAAGAGTACTTTATTCCAGGATCGGTGATGATCAACTCCGGAGAATTTCGCGTCGCTCGAATATAATATCGCGTGGAGAAAGAGCGACGAGAGTGAGAAGGGAACGAGCATCGGCTCACTTTAATCCGTACGGAGAGGGAGATACGAAAAATCATAGAGAGAAGGGGAGAAACGTTATAATCGGGAGTTACTCTCGCCTGGCCAGCAGTATATTCAATAATAATCTTTTTCATTTCTTTCATGAGCATAACTTATCCTTATTTCCACATGGATCTCTTTCATTCTCCTCATATTATATCGTTTATATGGAGCTCAAACAATATCAAGTGATTTTATTTCCATTAATTGAAGGATAAAGAAATCCAAACAGAATCTTGCTTTAATAATTTTTTTTTATGTGTATACAAATGTGAATGGAAATTAAAAAAAGAGAGATATTGAAAGATAACAAATGACACAATACAAATTTTGATTGATGACATTGTTTGTCGAGAACCAATAAATTAAATTCTTCTTTACCTTCAAAAGAAATGCATTTTTGTTGACATTTTGATTTAAGTGTATAAAAATTAAGTTTAAAATTAAACATTAAATCATTGAAAATTGAATCAACAAAAATGCATACAAAAAAATGTAAATGAGTATAATGCAAATAATTGTTAAAATTGAACACGAATACCCTCGAGATTTGTGTGCATCGTGCATACAGAAAGAAAAAGATCTGGGAAGAATTAAAATTTTGAACCCGGTGAGCAAAGCAGGTTTAGTCGTCGGAGCCTCGGCACATAAACGTAAAAAAAAGATCAAGTCCTATCTAAGCCATACTCGTGAGTAATGGACTGCCAAATAAATCAGCGAATATTAAGACCTCAGCGACCTTATTTCGCTGTTTACATTTTTTTTTTTTGACAAAAGACCCGCTAAAATTTCCGGTTTATGGAGCACAAGAAAAACAGTAAAATAATAAAAAATAAAAATAAAAAACGCGGTGACGAAATTTTTGATAAACCGTTACGGAGAATTGTGTGCCCCAAAAACTTACTTCGAGGATCAAAGGTGCGTTTAGGATTCAATAAAAACTACGTTACATGCGCGAAAAACAGAATCTTATCCTCTATCTCAAGATATTTCACTTATGAAACGTCTTGCACTTTGGATCGAGTGAGAAAGTAACGCTATGTTGTAAAAAATAAAAATAAAAGAATTAGATAGTATTTACTCTCTCGAGAAAAAGAGAGAGAGAGAGAGAAAGACATAGGCGTCGATACGGAGGGCTTTGTGAATTTCCAATGAATCAATTTTGACTCATTCTAATTAAGAATACACCGTTATTTTCTTCTTTCAATTACTTTTCCTCTTTATTTAAATTTAATTATGTTTATGATAATAAATCCTTCGTTAACGTTCAATAAATATTGTATGTTTATTAATAGACCTTCCGAACAATCTCTCATTTCGATAACAAATAAGAAAGTCATTGTTATTTGATTATGGCGGTGATAATTGAATTCAATTAAGGGAACTTGAGAATCATTGATTTTTTACATCGGAATAAATTACGATTTTTCGAATGAGTTTTATCCTTTGTATTTGTATTATTTTCTTTTAAATTTAGGATACGGCAAAATTATTGAAACGAAGTTGGAAAATTAATGATGGATTTAAAGTTAAGACTGCGTAGTTACGACTTGTACATTTATTCAATTAAGCTACTAATTTTTATTCTATTTAATCGTAGCCTAAAAGTACACAAAATCATATTTATACACTTTCTATTATAATTAATTACATAATTATAATTTAATTGGATTATCAAAATAGTGTAACATAAAATCCATCAAAAACGTTTGGCCAATAATTAAATATATTTATTTTTTAATATTATCTCTGTAATTATTATCGCAATTAATCGTAAAATTGGATAATTCATTTTCTAGATTAATCGTCATTGATTATCAACGGAAATTGGAAAAAAAAATTGGTCACTACTCAGAGGAAATTTTGTCAGGTCGACTCTCTGTTTGGTTTTCAACGCCGTTGGTTATTGTGCAACAGACAAAATGTTGTAAGCACTAGAATGTTGTACTTTGTTGGTTGAATTAAAAAAAATGAGGTCAACCGTCAATTCCCTGACCAAACTGAATAGTTCTTCGAGACTCAGTGAGTTCTCGATGAAGCTCGATCGCTCGAGACTTAAAAGCTTCGGCCAGGGTTTCATTTTTTTCTACACCCTCACCTCGGGCATGCATTTGAGAAACATTCGCACAAGCGTACGGATTACCAGCTTCGCAGGCTTTCAATGAAACTTTGTAGGCTTCCAACAAATTTGGCTCCAAATGGTCTTTGATCCCTGTTATGTACAATGATGATAGCCAGTAACAGCCTTTTTCCATTCCGTGCTTCCAACATGATTCTTTCAACATTTCCATTCCCTTCGCAACTTGAGTCGCCCGATCTTTTTCTCCTGCTGTTTCGTCCGACGTCGCAACTACACCCGCGTGTAAACAACCGTATCCGTCACCGAGCTCGCAACCTTTTTTCGTGTACTTGTAACCTTCCGTTATACTTTTCTCACATCCTTTACCTGGGAGCAGAAAAAAATTTTTACAGACTAAACGAAACGTTTTGATTCGGGGAAAATGACAAAAATCTATCAAAACGGCTCGATATTGGGATCGAAATTTTTCTCAAATGGTGAGACAGACATTTTTCGTTCAAATTAACATTGAAATATTTTGAAAATTAAACAAAATTCGAAATTTTATCGTACACAAAGTTCTGATTGCTGAGAAACCAATAAAATCAAATATTTGACAGGAATATTCCGACATTTGAAAAAGTATTACACCGAGGACGTAAATTCTAAAAAAAAGGACTGAAAAAAAGTAAACCAAGGAAAATAATTAAAGTTAGAACAAAATTTTGAATCGAGTTTCAATTTTAACGAAATAAATAGCCCAGGAAAAATTTGCAATGAAATATTTTGTGTACTTGTCAGTCGTATTGAAAAATAAGGATTCTGAATTTCTAAAAAAATAGTTTCAAATTTCGATTGAAAAAAAATAATCGTACCGAAAACGAACGAACCCTAAAATAAAGTTCTGAATGTTAGGTTCGTAGTAGCGCAATTAGTTCGTTCAGTTGTGAACCATTTTTTCGAAAAATGATTTTAGTGTTGAATTTATCAATTAAACCTTTTTTTCGATCAATATTAACGTTGAAAAGTGGAAATTAAGACTTGCCTCGAAAACATTATTATTATGATAATTAGCTGGTCGAACAACGGTGACTACAACAATACACCACCGAACAATAAAATTACGCCACCAAGAACCACTGTACGACCCCCAAAAGGTTTATTTAAGAAAAAAATTAATTAACTTGACTTGAGGGGGCAAACTCAGGGGAGGTAGAAAGACGTGACGAAACGACAAATTTCCTGACTTACCAACAAGCGCAAATCCGCCATATTTCGCGCAACTTCTTGGGTGATTCCTTTCGTCACAATTCTCCTTATAAATATCGGCTGCTTTCTTATGATCCCTTTTAATACTTTCCTCGTAATCACCCAAAAGATGGCAAACTGAGTAAACAAATATTTGTAGAGAGTTATCGTGATTGATTATAGTCTTTTCTTAGTTCAAATTGAAGAAACGTGAAAGTTTTAGAAAAATTATAGGTTATGTGATCGGACTAACCTTCGGGCCTTTTTTCGCTGAGACAGCCGAATTTGTATTCTATATAAAGATTTTTCAGGTACTCCTTGACATCTTCTTCACTTTTTAAGTTAAGCGACATTGTTTGTCCTTATTTACTTCAAAATGAGTTTGAACTTTCGCTTCTTGCGCTAAATTGTGCTCGATACCAATATATAGTAGAAAAAAAATGTAATCGCGGTCTCAAGCAGCTGTCTTACCGACTGAGTAACAATAAAAACTTAATTCCTAGAAACGCCTCGTGTCGCTAGTCGACAGCCGCAATCTCGCGGTACAGAATATAATCGTATAAAAATCAAATCAATCTCCAAAAAGAAAGCGTTTATATACATTTTCCAAATACACTAGTATTCAGTGCTACTTACAATCACGATTCAAAAATACACGATTTTCGAGATTCGTTTTTCAATCGATAAGGACGAAAAAATGCATTTTTTTCCCGATACTCTCAAGCGCATGTCACAAACCGTGAGAACGCGAAAACGAACCTTCACCTGAATCGCTACACGCGACAGTTTACGGCGCGACCCTTAGCTGTGCACATTAAAATAAAGGAAAAAAATGTCATCATTATTTCGCACCGGAAAAAGTGGCTGATATGAAGTTTATGTGTTGTTTATGACGTTTTATCGAAGAAATCCAATGTTAAGGTAAGAAAACCTGTCAATTGATGCGTTTTATGCAACGACTGTTTTCTTAGGCACATTTTTTAAATATCTTTTTTCGAATGACTAAATGAATCCGCGCAAACTGCAGAATCATAAATAAATCATCAAACGAGCCGCTAAAGATTACGAAACGATAAATTCCTGCATGAATGAATTAAAGTCCCGAACTAATTAGCCGAAGAATAAATACTGGAATGATTCAAATATACTTTTATTACGTTCACAAGTCAATAAAACGTGATAAAATAGTCTAGAAAAAAAACCGTCCAACTTTTTTTCTCAATCCATATAAATTCGTATCTAAATAATATTTCTGATCGTATAACGAGCTCGCTCCAAGGTCAAATTTTGATGTCTACACGGTCACGAGGTCATCTCGCGTCTTATCTATCTCTGTAATCGCTATTCAGCCCGACTTTTTCACGTTTTTAGATGAAACAAGCCTGGTGACAGTCGCCACGACAAAACGAAAGGTCACATCGTTTGTAAATAAACAAAAATTTCCAATTCTTTCTTTTCTAGATTCCTACACACGTTTGCATAATAATTATAATAAAAATGATAACATTATGACTGACAATAATTATAATCGATACATCAATACACCTACACGACGAAATCAAATGACCCATGCCCTAATGACAGTCTCACAAACGAGCGATAAACACACGACATCAGCTCTACAACGAAAAGGAGGTTCAATGTCTCTCGGGGGTTCAAGGGCAAAGCTAGGCACTAGGCGGCAAAAGTTTTGAGACAGGGCGGCCATATTTCTTACATTTACTCTCTGTCACGCGTTTGTACATCGTAAATCGAATGACCCAGGGACATTTTGTGTACTCATATGATTTCATAGTTATAATCCTTGCATGAAGTGAGACAGAGAGAGAGAGAACCTGTATTTCATATCGTCTTTCTGACTTGATTCTTTTTTTCGTTAAAATATATGGCGAAATGCTTTATGACAAATTACTTCAGGATTTATATTGTTCCAAAACTGATTTATTTATTGACCTTGATACGTTGACTTATGTTGAATCATCCTGATGACTGTACTCTTTGTTTTCGAACTACAAAACAAAAATATCTCTACTATAAAATAATTTTTTACCACGAAACTTCCACTCGTAAACGTGTCCACTCTGCATGTGTCATCTCTGATCGCTTGAATGACTCTACTCATCGTAAGATACGTTCCAAAACATCGACTGTACAGTAAAACCCCGATTAACCGGAATATTCGAGACTAAAGGATACAAAATCGGTTTTTTTTAGTACAAAGGAATTCTTTTTGAAGTTAGTAGTCTCGGCAAAACTTTTTTCTACCGAATTAACAAACTTCGAGGACACGTTCAGGGCACTGTCTTGAAACTACGTTATATTTCGAAAACAATCCACTGTCCCTCATTCGAGATATTGACGATCAACAAAGATTGTACAATTTTTACACACGGCCTTATGGGGGCAGTCGAAAAATTTGCTCTTTTTGAAATAGCCCCGAATCTTTTTTATAGGATTTTTCATGTGACGAATTTCGGCCAAAAAAAAACCATAATTTTGCCAAAGTATAAACTCTCTGGTCGTTTTTTTTGAGAGGTTTGATGGTCTAAAGAAAATATAAAAGTTAGACGATTTCATCATTTCATCAGAGAGCATCGAACAGAGGACGAGAGAGAGAGAGAGAGAGAAAAGACATAACTTTTGTTTTCCTGGAAATGTGAAACATCTCTATGAAAACGAAAGTCTGTTTTACAGCTTTCTTCCTTACGATCTCGTGTAGCGTTACCGAGTGACGAGCAACTTTAAGGGGGTCATACACCTAAAAAGGCTAAATGATCGTCATAAAGAATATATATATTTTTTTAACTGTCGGAGCAACTAGATGAAAATTTGTAGAGGTTAGAAATATACATTTAAAAAAAAGACCCTCTCTGTTCCTGAATTATCCCTAAATTCGTTTTTTTCGTTTGTCTACATTTTTTAAAAATTACGAATAAATATTTAAGGACCAACATCAACCAAAAAACAAGATTTTTTTTCGCACGTTTTTATTAGTAAATTGAATTATACTTTGAAGAAAATTAGTTAAAACGAGCTTAAGAGGAGAATCATTTTGAAGTAAATAAATGGACAGTAGAATTCTTGTCCTGCTCCGAAGTGTGTGTTAATTTTTATATTTATCTTAATACATTTGTTATTGGAAAATGTAAAGTAGCAAATTTTGAATAATATCGAATTATTTTTCTTCATTTTTGAATTATGATACATTTGTAAACACACAATATTGCAAAAAAAAATTGGTATTTCCATTATTAATATAGTGTCAGGAACGTTTTATCCTCAAGTTGAATTTCTTTTTCCCATATCTGTTCAAGATGAGCGAGTCAGTAAAAGTGGCCGTGAGATGCAGGCCGCTGTCTCAAAAGGAACAACAACAGGGATGTCGGGTACGTAAAGAAAAAAAAAATACTAGAAACGTTATCCGCAAAAACATCAATCCTCTAGACAACTTATTTTCGTCGAAAATATACGTATATCTTTCGAATATTGAAAAAAAAAAACACCGAAGATATGTTTTCTCATCATAATAAATAATAAAAATATAAATACTATTTTTTTTGTGAAAAAATACGAAAATGAGGCATCAAATTTTTTTTTCCAATTCGTCATAAAAGGGTAACCGATTGACCCAATTTTCAAACGTGTCACCTTACTAATACAGCGTTCCAATAGCCGCACTTATTCCTTCAACCCTTTCACATGGAAATGTTGCTGTTGTATTTTCTTTACTTGAAGTCCGGACATTTTTTTTACGAGCTTTCGAGGAAGTCGGAAAAACGTCATTGTTTCTCTCTTTTTCTATCTGCATGAAAATATATGTATATTTGTGTATAATGACAATGCTTATACATCGAGCGCTTTCGTAAACGGGTGTAGCCAAGGCGACCTGCGACAAAACACCGTCTCTGTCCATCCTTCGAAACGTTGCATTTTTATCGAGAACTATTAAGTATATTTTGCCACATATGAGCACGTACATGTGCGACAGGTGTCCACTGTAAAAAGGCTAAAGTCAGGCATGAATGATGTACAGGGTGTCCTAAAAGTGGAGGCCAAAATTCACAAGAATGGCAAGAGCTTGATGTTCTAGAGAGAAAAGTCCTTAGCCACTTTTCTCTTGGTTAATAAAATATTAATTGATTAGAGGTAGGGAATTTGTAAGGTCGGTAAGCATTTGTAAGGTCAGTGCCACGCAACGCAAAGACTCGTGTGATATCACGGCACGTCGTTTCCTCGTCCACAGCTTTTCCACGCGTTATATGAGCTTCTATTATTTGATGAATTAATTAATCAATCGATATCTCATTAACGGTGCATCGGAGAGAAAAATGGCTGAGGACTTTTCTCTTCAGAATTTCATCAGCTACCGACCCTGTAAGTCTTGAAGAAGATTTTTGGGACACCCTGTATATCGAAAAATTCTCTAGTACACCGGGAATTCCTCTGTCTCTAACAAACTCCGTTTTGCACGCAAAGCTTCGACAACAATTGATTATGCTCAACGAAGATTTATGGATGAACTGCTGCAACGTAATGTGAACGAAAAAAAATTGGAATGACAATAATTTTTCATCGATCGAGTTAACTGCCTGTTGATCTAAAAACTAAATTATATTTTTTCTTCTTATCACATAATAATAATGATGCTCTTACGGTTCGAAGGAACATATTTTTTCAAAACTATTGTATTTCATTATAAAGTTATTGAGCAATTATCATTTTCGCGCGTCATTCTTGCTTATGTTCAAAAGGGCCTATTTGGCATTGAATTTAACGAGTATGGGGTTACTCGCTTGTTATGATATCCGAACCGTTATCCACAGTGCCGTTACTCATAATACCATACTTTGTAATTTCCCGCAGTAATGCAGCTCGTAAAGTATTAAAAACAAACAAAAAAAAGGAAGTATATTGCATGCAGAAGGGACACATTCATATCTCACATACTCGTGCATTTGTCGTGCAGACTATTTCGCACAACTAAACACGCACACAAACATCTGTGTGTGCATTGCAACTTACTAAATGATTTATAATGTACTCCCCTAGGACTATCTCATAATGCATTAGTAACCGGCTAAGCGCAATTTCCTTCGCCTGGTTCATGATTTTAACGGGGTGTCCAAAAAGTCACATCAGATATTTACGGAATTTGATAGTTCGCTCAATTCTGAAGAGAAAAGTCCTCAGTCATATTTCCATCGGACGCAGCGTTAATGAAATATTCATTAATTAGTGATAGTCGCTTCAATACGCTTCGAAGAAAGCGCGTGGGAGTTGCTCACGCAATCGCGAGACTACCGCGAAGTACTTCTTATCCATGCAACGGATTGGATAGTAAACATTTAATAAATATCTTATCAACCTCGTATCAGGTAGAAAAGAACTCGAAGACGTTTTCCTAATGGAATTTCCCGATTTATTTATCCTCTTAGTTTAAACGCAATTTCCTCAACACCCTGTACATTATGACGAGTAACGGATCCTGGCTCACTCCCCCGCTCAGTGAAAACCCCCGTTAAGTCGAGGTTAAACACCTTCTCGCTCGCTCCCACATTATCTTCATGAAACTATCTCTTTCGTACTCACGCGATAGGTATGCGTGTTCAAAACTCGCCTTAAGATTCCCTTGCAGACACAGTTTATCGATTCGACACATATTCCACGTTTGTTTCCATCGATAATACACCCCACACTTTGTGTGGCACTAAACTCTTCGATTCTATACCTATTTCGCCTATATATACAACGATCAAATGCATACAAACGTTTTTCTACATTTAGTTTACGAATATAAATACTTTCTTTCAATTATTGCTAAAACTTTCAATGATCTAGCAAGCCTCGGGATTTTTTAATTATATTCCTCATCCACTTAAAGTCAATGACGATAGATTCCAAATGTATATTAATTTTATAATTACAGATTGTAAAATCACCTGAGAACTACAAAATTTTGTTTTATTTTAATTGATTAATCACTCGACGTATAATTACTACTTTTTATCAAATGAAATATGCATTTATATTAATCGAACGAAAATCTAAACGAATTCAATTCGTTTACTTCTCAATTCCCGGACAGAAAAATGATTTCCAAAGCATTCATAACTTGTACGAGGCTCTAGGCTACAAAAGGACAACTCAATACATTATCGAACGTAAATTCAAGCCTATTATAGTCCACATGTTTAATATTTCATGACATCTATGCAAAGACATCGTCGAGACGTGTGGTATACTTTTGCATGTCAATAACAGAATGTCAAAAGCTCCCAATTAAATGTCAAACTATCCAAATTATTTTTGCAAAATTTATCGATAACTTTTTTTCTTCATTTTTTTATGACCTACCATTCAAAAAATCTTGAAAGAAATTGAACGCAATAGATTTTTATCCTAAAACTTTTCAAAAAAAAAAAAATTTACCTCTCGTATCTTTCATTAAAATCTTCAATAATCTTTTCACTTATCTCTTCTTTTTACAATTTTCTATCTTTTTATTCAACTCATCGTAATGTCAATATAATAATAAAGCATCATTATTATCGTAGCCACCTTTGTACACGCAATATTTTATTCACATATTTACTTGTAAATCAAGGAAGGTCGATTCATCAATTACGGTGACTTGCTACAATTCTCAGCTCTTAGAATTCAATCGTCATTAAGACACCAACATTTCTATTTGAATTGCATACCCTTTCATTCCATTAGTTCGTTTTTTTTTGTCATTAGTAATAAAAATAATAATAACAGTTCACATTATATTCGGAATAATTCGAGTTCATTGGCTCGTTCGCTCGGTTAGAATTCACGATTTTATTAAATTTAGTTTATTTTTTCATTCTGGTAAAATTTTTGCAAAACAATGAATTAGTTCAACATTTTTATCGAGTGTTCCTCGATTCATTCATGTCGTTGAGGGTTACCCAACTTCGCAAGATTTATCGATTCCTTAAAATCCAAACGGCAACGGAAATTTAATTCGAATAGAATTTTGGTAAATTAATGAAGATTATTCAGTCATTTTGATCATCGAGTTATATATTTATTCAAGATTTGAAATACATTTTTTTGTATTTTATTTAAAATATTTATTCAGAATATTTTGAAAATCAAATATTGCAGAACGTGGTGACAATAGATCCACTGGGAAAGACATGTACATTGGAGGGAACCGGGGTCGGAGGTGGTGGTGTGGGAAAGATTTATCAGTTCGATGCAGCGTTTGGTCCATCATCGTCAACGGAAATGTTGTACGAGGACGTGGGATCGGTGATAGTGGAAGCGGTGCTGGAGGGTTATAACGGTACGGTATTCGCGTACGGTCAAACCGGTTGCGGAAAATCGCACACGATGAGAGGTTTTATAGAGCGTACGTTGGAGCATATATTCGAGGCAACATCGACATCAAGTACAGACACTCGTTATCTCGCATTATTGAGTTATCTTGAGATTTACAACGAAAAATTGCGAGATTTACTGCAGGATGGAAGCGACGAAAGTCTTTTACAATTGAAGGAAGATCCTTCGAAGGGAACGTACGTTTCCGGTGGTTTGCGAGAGATTACTGTGAAAAATGCTGCGGAATGTTCGAGGCTTGTGAGCCAAGGAGACGCTCGAAGAGCTGCTGCGGCAACGAAAATGAACGCAGCGAGCTCTCGAAGTCACGCTGTCTTGACATTGTCCCTTGAAGCGCTAGCCATTGACGAGGATGACAAAAATGGCGGAGCTGTCAGACGCGGAAGATTGCATCTTGTCGATCTCGCCGGTTCTGAAAGACAAACCAGAACCGGAGCCACTGGTGATCGCCTCAAAGAAGCCGCTAGTATTAATCTCAGCCTTTCCGCCCTTGGTAACGTCATCAGCGCCCTCGCTGCTGGCAACGGTCGACACGTACCCTACAGAGACAGCAAATTAACCAGATTACTTAGAGACAGCCTCGGCGGTAATGCGCGAACACTCATGATCGCTTGTCTCAGCCCTTGTCATCTTGACGCCGAAGAAACTCTCAGCACTCTCAGGTAAGACACACCGATCACGTGACCTTTTGAGTAACCTCAATCGACCTTTGGAAACGTTCATTTACAGTCAAACCTTCTTTCCGAACGGTCCTTTCGCAATTTTATGAAAAAAAAAAGAATTGACGAGAATTCTCATAAATTCTGTGACAGACTCTAAGAAAAGATGAATTTTTCGGATATTTTTGTGGGACAATGCAACGAAATAATTCTTTCTTTTTATTTTCGAGTCATCCAATTATATTTGGCGCCCTTGAACGGCGTTTAAAATCCGCTCGAACAACAGAATGACGTTAGTTCCTTGTAAAAAAAAAATAGCAAAAAAAAAACTTTCTCGAAGGAGGAAAACAAATTCATTGGTTTAGTGATATCCGAGTCTATTTAGTACAAAATAAAGATTCATTAAGCACGATTTTTTTTCTTTCTTTCAAGTCTGTCCGGTCTTTTTTACCGATTCCAATCCAATGCCGAAATTTTAGAAAGGATTCTTAACGCTGAGTCATTGATTAACGAACGATCTTGAAAGACTGACAGTTATGACTCAAAATTCAACCATCAAAATACGAGTTAATATGAAAATAACGACAACAATAACAATAACAAAAAAAAAACGACAAACAATAGTGTTATTTTTAAATGATTCGTGACAAGTTATACATCAAAATCAAAACATCGAATATATTTAAAGAAATTCGTTGTAAATGACAGACTTATTTTTCTATTTTTATTTTTATTGACATTTTTTTTTTTTTTAATTTTTTTCATTAATTATACGAAGATATGCGGCAAGAGCTCGTTGCATTAAAAACAAACCAGTAGTGAACGAGGATCCGAAGGACGCATTATTGAGACAGTATCAATTGGAGCTTCAGCGTTTACGAAAATTGCTGGAAACCGGTGACGGATCGCGTTTGTTGAACGATTATTCATCTCGTATTGAGCAGGAAATCGATCAAGAATCTCATCTGCGAAACAGCGACGTTATAAATAAAAAATCGATGGGGTACAACGGCGAGGTCGAGAATTTGCGAAACGAAGGTCAAGGCTCGAATATTTCGAGTGAAATATTGCGAGACGACGTCGATTCCGTGAGATTGCGTCAAGAAAATGGCAAAAGTCTTTCAAGCGTCGAAAACTTCGCGGAACCTGATCGCTCGGACGAAAATAACGATTCCAAAGTCGTTGCAACGATACGTCACGAGCTGGACGAACGAAGGAGAAAAAAGAGAGAAGCAGCGAAAAAAGAAGTGATGCGAAGATTGGAAAAATTAACCATCGGCGGAGAAGCACGAGGCAACGACGAAGTTAGAAAAAGACGCGAAAGGAGACGCAAACGTTTGGAAATACTCGCGCAAGCACTTGACAAAAGTTCACAGGACGGTAATGGAGGAGCGTTCGAAGTTTACGGACAACTCAGATCCACCGAGGACGCCCTTAAACGAATGGCCAAAAAAGCCAAACAACTGGAATCCGAGGTCGCCGATCTTCAGGTAATTTTATTTATTTTTCACTATTTTACATACTCGTGAAAGATCAATGACACGTCCAGCGCAAAATTTTATTCGATTTTATTGCTTTCGAAACTTCGCTATTGAGGAATACCTTGAAAAATATTCAGCCATATTTCAAAATCCGCAAACATTCAATTAAAATACATAAAAAAATATTTGACGCAAAATATTTTAAAAAGGAATTAAAAAATTGAAAGCAAAGTGCCAAAATTTGACAAACCCTGACCCACTCTTACGAACACAGTCAATCGCGAAGGTCGACTCTACAAAACTACCTTAAATTCGATTTTAAATGTCAGTTAAAATTATTCTAATCCCCAAAAATGATTTATCGATTGATTTTTATTATTTATAGTTATCCTCATCGTAAAAAATTCGATTCTCAATGATAATGATCATGAAAAGTTCGTTTGTTTTTTAGTAACAAATTTTTGAGACAAAAAACTATTTAAGTGAGAGTTTAGTTTAATTTCGCTTCGTTTCATAGTTTAGTTTCGTTGTTGGAATTAAATTTTATCTCGATATTTCGAAGACTCTAAGAAAATTAAAAAAAATCCGTGCAGGATGAAACGACAGCAGAAAAAAAACTCTAAAAACATTCGGAAAATCAAAAGAACTGTCAAAACTTGAAAAAAAAATAACGAGAAAGACGTTGTATTTATATTGTTTGTCCTTTATGACCTTGAAACTTGAATTCAGGCGTCATGGGACGCAGAACGTCGTGACCTTTTGCGCCGGGAGCTTCTGGCAACGCAACTGTGCGACGCGATGGTACCTCATCTGAAGCCAGGTTGTCCGTTCCGTGACCTTGAGTCCATAAGATCTTCGGCGACCTGGTGTGAGGAGTTAGGACGATGGAGACTCCTCGACGCTTCCTCGAGGATTCCCATGCCCCCTCCTCTACCTCGAGACGCCTCGATTCTCACCGTCCAAGAAAAAATCGATCACAACAACAATGGTGATTCATCGAAAAACGAGGATAAAGATTTCGAGGATCGTAGCAGCGATGACGACTACGAAGATCGATACGGAATCGGCAACAATGAATTTAATGGAGGCCCAGGAAATCGACGAGATATCGCTGGCACCTATTTTCGCAGAAATCGAATCGATGAACTTTTGGCTCATGCCCGAGAAGCAAAAACTTTTGGTAAGTAGAAAAATGAGAAAGAAAAACATTAAAAAGTTGAAAGAAACGATCTGTGCACGTTTTTTGCAGGAAATAATAAAAAAAATATCGATTTTTCAATAATTCTTAATAAGTAATTAATTAATTGAATTAATGAGAATTAAATTTTAAGAATTTTCGAATTTTTGAAACAATTTACTTTGTCGAGCATTTCACGAATACGCGACAATTTTTTTACCTCACAGAGATTATCGTTTTCCGTACAAACATTTTTCGGCCAATTGCTGATTCGAAAAAATCTATCGAATCTGAATCGAGCACCAAAAGTGACGCTGCGTCTATCCATGTTGTCTGTTTACATTTTATCAGTTTATCGGACATTCACGAACTGGGTCAGTCGATGACGAGGCAAATATAGTTGACGTCCCTCGTCCCCTTTCCTAGTATATTTATCGTGAGAGAAGCAGGAAACGCGATTTCTAAACCTGTTTACGATCTAATAAACGTGTAGTTTTTCCTTTTTCGTAAAAGGAGAGAAAATTATGAGAAAAATTTCTAAAAATAAATCATGAAGAAAATCAACAAATCAATTACGAGCGGGACGAGAGGGAAAATAATGTTTTTATTATCGAGTGAAGAATGTTTTTTATTACGAGTAATAAATTTTATCGCCAACATTTCGAAAACATCTGAATTTATCTCGAAAATATTGTCCAATCGCAAAGCTACCGAATTTTTCATCACAATTAATTACATTTTTTCTTCGATTTTTAGAAAAAAACGGAAGATTAAGCAAATCTGGTGGATCGGAAGATCTTCAATCCGGTGTGAACGGTTTACAATTAAACGCGCTTAATCTTCAAAGCAGCACACCAACGATAAACGAAATAATCAGTGGTAATTCGATGTTGAAACAGGCCATAGGACGGCAATCAAATCGTGGCATTGGATCGTGGATAAACGATGATAATTCGTCAACGAGATTGACTTCTTACGGTAGCGTCAAAAAAATACCGCCAAGAATTCTCGAAGCTTTGCCTGCTTATCCGATCGGTGCAGCAACGAGAATGCCTTCTTGACCTAATGAAAACCGCTCTGAATAAGGAATAAGTGAGAATATCCCTGGACGATATGGAACCCGTAAAAAGTCGAAAAAAAAGAATAACAGGTTCAATTTGTCCAGAACTTGAAGAAAAAGTCAAAAAACGTTTTCGAAACGTCAAAAGTTGTGAAGAAAATTCTCGTCTTGATAGAAAAAGAGACGACGAACGGAAAACTGGGTAAAAGTCCTCAAGAAAATCACGAGAAGGGGACAAAAAATCTCAAAAATATTTAATTCAAATGTGAAGAAAAAAAAATACTCCCTGACTTCGGGAAAAAAAAGGGGCTCAATAATCCTGAATGACAGAAGAACCGAGACAATATCTAAAGCGTAAAGGATTTTAAAAAACGTACAATAAACATATAAAGACGAAGAAAATTATTTTTCAAAGACAGAACAAAATAATGACCTTGAGAGCTAAATTTAAATGAAGTTTTATGTGATTAAGGGAACAGCAGGAAAACGAAAAGATTTTCAAGTGCTCGGTACGAAGTAGACGATCCTAAGCAATCATTGCGTTCCCGTAATTGGTCAAGGGGAATCCCGGTTCAGTATAGTAAAGAGAAAGCACTGTTAAAAGCGTTTGCGCTCGGCGGTAGTGAGGCGCGACACAAAAATTTCCAGCTCTTTTTACCATACTCAAGAAATGTCTCCTTGCTCATCGCTCGTAATTCTTGTTTTCATCGTCTTTTTTTTTCTTTTTCATCCTTTCATTTTTTTTACGAATCCCCCATTCGCTCGTAAACGAGTCGCAATGAGAAGTGGTCAAGGAGACTCGACGATGTACAGCCGAGTGTGTGGAGCTCGCGATATCATGGTTTTTTTTTCTTTTATCGAGCTCTGAGGATCAAAAGCACGTTTAAGTCTGTCAGCTGAAGTTTTAAGTAATAATACTATGAAAAATACAGCAGATCGGTATCACGACAGTTTCGAGATTTCGTTGGAGATCCAGAGACCGGAAATGTAACTTGGGCTTCGTGAAACTGCACGAGAGGTTAGAGATTCTCTTTGGTTTCATCATATACGATAAAAAAATATGAATTATTTGGAAGAAATTCTTAAAATCAACAAATTCTAATCGTACGAGGAAATAAAATTAAACTATCTATGAGAATAAACGTTTCGAACGAATTTCTTATGATTTTTGCCAATTATTATGGCCGAAAATATATTTCGTAACTTCTTGAAGATCGCTGCATCCTTTTTTTAAATACTTTCTTATCGCCCAGTGCTGGAATTTCGATCGAATTATAATTTCGGCCATGAATGGATGTGTGAAGCATAGAAAGAAAGAAAGAGAGAGAGCGAGAGAGAGAGAGAGAGATGGGTGTAAATGAGTGTGTACAGCGGTGAACGACCTTCAGCGTTACGCAAAAGCGTAACGTATGAATTGAGCGTGTGTCTGTTTATATTGCGAAAAAATATGTGTTACTGCCGTTTGTTTAAAAAAAATTATCTTCAAGTATTTAATTTTCATTTTTTGAAAGCATGACACAAATTTATTTTGTTTCGTTCGAACAAAAGTTGCAATATTTTGTAACAAAGGCACGAATTTGTATGGTCATTGTTAAACGTAATGAGAATGTTCTACAAAACTTACCGGCGGGTCCTTTGTTATGATAATCGATTCAAACAAATCTGTAAAAAAGGATTTTTCCAAACACGACTCAATTTCTATGACGTGACGACTGCAAAGAAAAAATGTCGCAGTAGATTTTAACTTACGAAATACACGAATATATTTATATGAAAAAATGACAACAAAAATATATCTTCGGAGTCTCCGCAGGCTGGAGAGTGTAAAAACAGTGTAAAAAAAATGGTAAAATATATTTGTATGTGTAAATAAATATAAATGTAGGTACGTAAAGTGTGAATATATGACAAAAGGTGTTTGAGGGAACAAAAACAAGAATAAGTCGAGTGCATTCACGTGTAAATTTATTTGAAAACCTGCGTACACTTCCTTGAATTGAATTTCGCGTGAACCTAGAAGATTTTCTCTGTTTCCCGTGTACAGGGTGTCCCAAAAGTCACACTTTGATATTCTCGGAATCGATTGCGCGAGACATTCTGAATAAAAAAGTCATTTGGTATTTTTCGCTCCAAAGCATCGTTCATGAAATATTCAATCATTGGAGTCTGCAATTCCGGTGTGTCGATGAAAAAATGCCGTGAAAAAACTGTACAAAATGATCACAGCGCGAGCTGCAATCCGCAATGTTCATATTCCCCCACTTTAATGCTCCGATGTACATGCATCGAAGATTCGATGATGTTTTTTGCTATATATAAGCTTGAAGAATAAAAACGTTTCGAGAGCAATAAAGAAAAAAACGATGATTTGTAATCCTGTTATCCAACTAACATACATTTGCATTCGCTAAAAGCTCAGTACGAAAAACGCGGGATCATCGGTTACAATATTCATAAAATATTTTACACTCCCCACTCGTCAAGTTTTTGCAATATTTTTTTTTTGAATTTTCCTTAACGATTCTATCGCAGAAAAATAGCGTTGAAACGAACACTCGCGACCTGAGGAACGAACTTTGAGCGCCACAACTTTCCATCAATCTTTGCTTTGAAGAAGAAGGAAAAAAAAGAAGCAAAAGAAAAATAATTACGTGACCCATGCAGCCGAGATAAACGAGGAGCGTGACGCACTTGATTTTTGCACGCACTGTACACGTATCGCCGCTGCTTCATTCCTCTATCATAACGTTTCGCCCGCTTCGATGACTACCAACTTCCGGTGAAACATGCACGTTTTACTTCAAAGTACAAGGTACAAGTTTTCTTTAACCACCGGAACGTGGAAAAAGACAAAAAATTGTTCTTTGGATACTTCGAAGGCTTGCGTGACGCTACATTTTCGAACACGTGCAGAAAGAAAAAAACGAGAACAAACGAAACTGATCGAAAGCCAATATAGCGAAGGATTATTTCACTGGATTCACACGACGATCGACGTCTCAATACAGCGCTTCGACGCGTAGAGTTACTTTTACTTTCTCTCTTTCTCCGCAACACTCTCTATTCTGACACGCTTTGTTTATATGCGTGCATAAAAGAAGAAAACAAATGCGAAATGGTGTATTGATCATTAAACGACGACTCTACGACTTCACTTTCCCCGTTTCAAAGACTACGCTACATAATAAATCTCCCGTCAAATGGACGTAGTAATAGTTAAACTCTCGACTGAAAAGCGCTCATACCAACTCTTGCCTAAGTGTTCTCAAACACGTACGTTAACAATATGACTGTTATACGCGAGCGTTGACTCATCGTGAGAAAGCAACTCGTTGGTCCAACGCGTTTCAGAATGGCTCAATGATGCGAACAAAGGGAACATGAGAAAAAAAAATAACTTCATTTCTATAATTGGATAAAAACGTTATCTGATAATAAATAATCAAATGGAACAAAACAAAATCGTTGGAAAAACATATCTTTGACCTTAGAGCGAAAGAAATTGATTGAAAACATCCAGTGAAGCAAGTTTTATGGGAAAAAATTAATCGTCGGTGCATTAATGCTTACGTCTGTTTGTGCGATTGTCCGATATAAGAAGGTGATGCTTTTTATTCGCTCTTCGTCGGCATTTACGCCAAGTGTGTGTGGTTATGCAGAAATGAAAAAAATATGTTTTGAATAAATGAATTGATGGAGAGTATTCCCTTTGTGCATAATTGTGAGTGATTACGACTAGAAAAATGTTTCCGGAATAAAAACGAAGGCTGTGGAAAAGTACACGAACGAATCGGTTACAACAGCAATGAACCACATTTCTTGAGATACACGAATGTCGTTCATGCAAGACCGAATAAGTATTTTCGTCGGCGCGGGGTCCCGAGCTGTCGCGGGAATGAAGTTTCTACTCTATGTGAAAGGGGTACTTAAATTGAATATTTTATATAACAAGAACGCCAGTACCAATTGGCCTGAAATTTTGTGCACACGTGTCGCAATAATAGACCATCCCGAGAGTTATTTTATATTTTATTTCAAACAGTAATTCAATAAATAGTAGTTAAGAAAATTTCGCAAAATAAATCGAAGATGACGATAGAGAGTGATGAAACGCAGTGCGAGATCGTCAACGAAGAACGACGTTGACGTCAAGAGACTTCGTCGACGAAACACGTATACAGTGCACAAGAGGGTACAGAGGGAAAAAGAGGGGTATTGAAGCCCAAGAGTCTCTGGCTAAGCACACGTCGTGCGGTGCGGGACTTTCGTTGAGAGAATGGTTCGTTCTCATATGGCAACTGTGCGGATTCCACAACAGAAGAAAGAGGGGGAGGCTCCTTTTTGCTCGTGAGAGAAGCGAGATATCGTGTTTTTCTTTTTATCGTTCCCTGTATAGTTCCGTCAAGCGAGAGACTCCCGCTCGCAGTTGACACTCAGTTGCCGGGGTACGCGCATCGTATCTCAAACGCGTTTTAACCCGCATTACTTTATTATTATTGTGTCGAAGTGTTCCAATAACTACACATGTAAAATTATCCCCACTCTTCGAAACAAACATCGGGAGATCCGGACTGACGGAGATACGGTGCGCGATCGCGTTCGGAGACCAAATAACAATAAAAATAGAAGCGATCGTGGTGCTTTGTGCAATTTACGTCGATCTCGCGAAGCTCGATAGAGCAACAAAAAAAAGTTTTACACTTTTAATTAATATGTATAAACCTGCAACTACTCGAAAATTGAAAATAAACGAATTTGAAAAAGTGATCAAATATTTATTTTCAAACTAATCTCATCTGTGATAGTGATACTACAAAGAATCATCTCGATTTGGATCGTACTCTTCGATATTTTTTTTTCCATTAAATAGAGAAATATTTACCGATGCGATCGGTCAAAGTATCAGGATGTCGGTTTTTTCCAAGATAATTGATAAAACCTCGGCGAGGTATGGGATTAAACAAGAACAATTGGCAGGAGGTGTGGTTGGTGTTGCAACGACTCTGTATCTTTTGAAAATCGGTTATCCTCATATCGTGGCAAGTGTCAAACGTCGTAGAAACAATAGCAAGGTGGCCGATGTACCGTCGAATAAAAAAAGCGATTGCAATGAGAACGACGAGGAGGAGGATGGAGAAGAAAAGAAAAGTGTTAAAAGTGACCAGTTGTCACTGTCAAGTGTTGAAAACGTGAAAACACCTAGTTTTTTTTCCACCGATGACAATTCTCCCGATCTCGTTAATATTGGTCTCGATAAAAATTTTCTTCTACAACTAGTGAAATTATTGAAAATTATGGTTCCCGGATGGCGCACGAGGGAAGCTGGCTTACTCACTTGCGCCACTGTTACTTTATTAGCACGAACTTTTTTGTCCGTTTACGTCGCCACTCTAGAGGGACAAATTGTTAAAAGAATCGTTTTAAAAGATGTTCGCGGATTCACTTATATGCTCGCCAGATGGTTCGCCATTGCTCTTCCTGCTACTTTTGTCAATTCTGCGATTAGATATCTCGAAGGTCATCTTGCACTTAGTTTTAGGTACATAAATCTTCATATAAATCTATCAAATCTAAATTCTAATTCGATTCTAATTACTCCAATCGTTTCGTTCTGGTTATGTTAATTATATTTCTCTCACGCTCAATTGAACAAAGAAGTAACTCGTGTTCCAACTTTAATCGAAGCACAAACATTCTCATTTGACTTTTCAATCCAATTGAATCAATCAATAAATTTAATGAGTCGATTTTTTGTTCTCTTACGTTCGTCTTTCAAATAATTTATAAGGTTTTTTTTTCTTTATAGTTTTTATTCTTTTATGAGTTATTATTTATCATTTCTTCCTTTTTTTTTTGCTATTTTCCTTTTTTAGAGAAAGACTAGTTAAATACGCGTACAAGATGTATCTGAGTCAACAGACGTACTACAGAGTATCGGCTCTGGATACGAGACTCGGGGGTGCGGAACAAAGACTGACTGACGATCTTTCAGAATTGGCCAGTTCCGTGGCCCATCTTTACTCGAGTCTGACAAAACCCCTTTTGGATTGCGCGCTCGTTGGAATCGCCCTTATATCGTTTTCGTCTCGAATGGGAGCTAGAACTATACCAGGTAAGACAAAAACGATCGATTTTATCATAAAAAATCTTAAGACGATCAATTTAACCCTAAAATAGAAATTTCGATGGAGAAAGCAAAGTTTATTTTTCTGAAATGCCAAAAACAAAGAGTGATTGAAACCGAAAAATATCAAAAAATATACAGGAAATAAATTTCCTTGGACGTAAAAAAATGACCTTGAAAAAGATGCTCGACTTGTACCGACGAACATACGATTCCAAAATATCAGCAGCAATCTCAAACACCTTGTCGATCCTTTGTTTGTTCCTCCCTTATTTTCGAGACGACAAAGAAAAAAAAACAAGTATATCGACGATCTTTGAGAACGGCTCAATAACATCGAACATTTTGATCATTTTCATGATAAGATAATCTCCGTGTTTATCATTATTTCGAATGCAAAGTCCACGAAAATGTTCATCTGATTTATGAAAAATAATTCGAATGTATAATCAATTAATAATAATCAACAAGAGAGATAAACGATCGATAATTTTATTCGATCATTTTTTGATTGCGCAATCAATTAATTCAATTAATACGATTGAATTAATTACGTTTTTGCAGTACTTATTGCACAAAAATAATAATGATAAAATATTCGCGTCTAATAATTTAGAGAATCGAGGTTTTCTTTGAAAAGTATGATATATTCGCAGGCAACGATTTACACTCGACGGTTCGATATATTCTAAGAAAAATGCTCGACACGCAGGAATCGAAGCACGCCACATTTGTTTTCTTCTCGCGATAAGAGGACCGGCAAGGTTAAATGATTCACATTTACGATCATACGACGCACGTGTTCGATAAAAACCACTTTGTAGTTTTTTACACTCGTTTATTTGTTTGTTTAAAAACCATTTTTGTTATATGTTTGACTTGTCAATTTTTCTGGCGTTTTTTTTTCCACAATGAGTGACAAATTTTCACAGTAGAAGTGTGCAAAGTTTAATACAAAAATCTAATCAAATGAAGTCGAAACCGTATGACGGTTTTCTGAATAAATAAATAAAGATATTATTAATGAGAGATTCATGGCACCGTCGACTTTCAAAGACAAAATTTTATGAAGTCATATTTTCGTCAACATTTTTAAAAGAATAATCCGTGTTTTCCAAGCGATTTTATTGCACCATCTCTTATTTTGTTGTTCACGAAATTCTTTACAAATTCACCAAATTGATATTTTCCCAGGCTCGTTAATTTATTAATTACAACTATTTTATATGAACCATTTTATTTGCTCGAAGAATTGCTTGCAAAATTGACACGTTGAAGTGAAAAAAAAAAATATATCGACGTGATGAACTCGTAGAGAATTTGTTGAGGTACAAAATCACTGGCGGTACATTGACAGAAAATACGGATTATTATTCAAAAAATATGAATGAAAAAATGACACCACAAAATTGCCTATCTATCGTTTATTGTAAATTCCGTGAATCCATTATTTTTAATTTATTTCAAGGTTAACGATAGACACGGTCATGATTGTATTCAGTTTTGCATAAAATTATTGCAAACATTTGACACTCGTTTGACAAAGCCACAAAATTGTTATTTTCGATTCTTAGGCTTAATCGAAAAATAACAAACAATAAATAACTACAATAAAAAATCCCGAAAACGAATCGATTTCTGGCAAATAAAAAATAATGATATAATTTTAATTCTAATCTGGAGATTTTACCAGAAAATTTGATTTTTTCTACAGTTTTTAGGTTTTTTATTCAATTGATTGTTTTTTTTATTAAAAAAATGTTGTGCTCCCAATTTTCAGGTCCATTACTGGCAGTAACTGTGATAGCAGCAACAGGTCAAGTATTGCGACTAGCGTCACCCCGCTTCGGTGAACTCGTATCCGAAGAAGCCTGTCGACGAGGTCGTTTGCGGGAGGCCCATGCAAGAATAAGCGCCCATGCCGAAGAAATAGCATTTTATGGTGGCCACAGAGCCGAGCATCGTTATCTCACAACCGCGTACCGATCTCTCGTTAAACATTTGCGAAAAGTAATCACCCTCAAACTTTGGTACGTTATGCTTGAGCAATTGTTGATGAAGTACGTTTGGTCCGGCACTGGATTGCTAGTTATTGCGATGCCGTTGCTGTACAATTCTGCCGAAAGTTTGGCCTCGAGCTCATTCCGAGACAACGATGGTGATGGTACGAAAAATACTTGAAAAGCTTTTTTTTTTTTCAAATGACATTATAATCTTTTTGAATCTGCAACGATTAAAAAAAATTAACTGCCTTAATATTGCCTAATCACGTGAAAAAATTAATTACGTTGATGACTTTTTTTCTTATAATTCTTCGTTAAAAATGCCCCGGGTTTTTAAAATTATTTCTTTCTACCTTTTTCATACTTTTTTATTATTCATTTCTATGAATTAATTTAAATTGTAATTCTGCAGATTATTCAATTATTTGGTAGAAAAGATAAAATTCTTTTAATTGCAATCAATTTTTTCAGGTGGAGTGAGCGAACGGACGAGATATCTGACGACTTCGAAAAATCTTTTGAGCTCCGGAGCTGATGCGGTCGAACGTCTAATGTCTTCTTACAAGGTTCGATATATATTTTTTTTGAGATATTTGATCGTTCATAACTTGAAAGAGGCTGAGCCTGGTGTACAAAGATTATTATTTGAATGTTCAATAATAAAATATGTAAAATTGATCGAATTTCAGGAATTGGTGGCCCTGGCCGGTTACGCAAATCGCGTGAGCGAAATGTTGAACGTTTTCAGGGACGCCTCGTTGTGCAAGTACCGTCGAAGCGTAGTTACGAGTCATCAAACCCGGGGTATGAGCAGTTCATTATCGAGTTGCCGTGAGAGCGTGCTTGAATTTCGCGACGGTGCGCCAATAATAAAAGGCATTGTGCGAGAGAGTCTGGACGGTAGTATTAGTCTTTCGAACGTGCCGATCGTCACGCCTAATTGCGAAGTTATTGTTCCCAGTTTGACCCTCGATGTGAGTAAGAAAACGACTTCTTATCGTTAGAAAATTATACACGTTGTCGATTACGAAAGATTGAACATTTTTATTCGGAAGCTTCAACGTAATTGTCATTTGATTATTAATTGTACGTTTTTATGTCTCCATTTATTCGTACCTTGTTTTATTCGCGTATTTTTTCATTATTTCATTGAAGTGACAATGATTTTTTCATTTAAAAAATAATAATACTTGTAAATATCACAATCATTGCATTCATTTGCGATTCAACAATTATTTTTCAATATTACTGCAATCAATCAATTTAATTATATAGTCAAACCAATATTCATCTTATTCAATTAACTCAGAGAAAAGTCTAGTTACAATCACCTTTAAAAGTTTACCCTCTGATCAATTTTTATAAACTTTTCTAGTGCTCTCAAATACCGGACGATGAATCGTTTAAAATAAAAAATTGTTTTAAAGAGAAATTGGTAACGATAATTTCTTCGAAAATTGCAGATAAAGCCAGGCGATCATTTACTGATTACGGGTGCGAACGGATGTGGAAAAAGTTCTCTGTTCCGGGTGATTTCCGGTTTGTGGCCCGTGTACGGTGGAATATTGACTCGTCCAGCGGAAGCGTACGCGGCTCGAAGTGGTCGACCAGCAATGTTTTATATTCCCCAAAAGCCTTACATGACGATCGGGTGTTTGCGGGACCAAATAACATATCCAGCGGAGTGTGAAAAGGGCGAAGCTCTGGACGCGGAGCTTTTGGCTCTTTTGGATCTGGTCGATTTGCGAGGGCTCGCTGAGCGTGAAAGCGAAGGTCTCGACGCTCAAGGTGATTGGGACTCGACGCTCTCCGGTGGAGAGAAACAGAGACTCGCTATGACGCGTTTGTATTATCACGCTCCTCAGTATGCTCTTCTTGACGAATGCACGAGCGCCGTCAGCCTCGAAGCAGAAGGCGCTATGTACGAAACTGCTAAAAAGCGGGGCATTACTCTGCTCACAATAACCCATCGCGTATCCTCTCTTGCCAAATTTCATCGATATTTGCTACGATTCGACGGCGAGGGCGGATGGAAATTTGGACTCCTGAGCGATGAACAATCGAGCTTACCAAAGACCGAGAAAACCGAAGATTCCCAGGAAATTGATGGAAAAGAACATCACTATAGAGTTCAGGTCCGTCCCATTTCTTTAAATCTCTCTTAGAATACAAAGTTATTATTATTTTTTGTCTTGTTCCGCAAGAAATATGGCTCTATCGAAGAATTTTATGAATTTATCAAATATATGAATTATTATTGTCTCATGTACTCAATTATTTATGATTTTTCGATTATTTGCTGAATGTACACTTACGAATCCTTTTTGAAATAAATCCCCAAAGAACTAGTGAATATTTGCTTATTTTCCATTCTTCATATGTAGTCGAATTGACTTTTCTTATATTTATTCAATTTTAACGTTTGGCAGCTTGAACGTAAGACGATTGCTTTCCAAGGCTCTGAATTTATGTCAATCCAGGATGCAATTTTATTTTATCATCAATTTTTCGATTGGCTGTTACAGGAATTCCGGGATTTACTCAACGAAGAAACCCACGTTGGAATAAGCTGAAGTTCATCACGTTATTCCACTAACTGATCAAACTTTATCCACAGAGCTTTCTTTCTAACAAAAAGTGCCTTTACGTAAATATATATGTATTTCAATATATATTTATTATTTGGGAGTCATTACTTGACGGAGTTACGAAAACATGAACAAAAAATTGTCATTGTAATATTTTTTTTCAAACTGTGCTTCTTTAAGGAATCTTTGGCGTTAAAAAAGTGGTATTTTTTAGAAACCAATGTTTCTTTACGTCTCCGTACACTTTTGCTGGTATAGTATTGTAAAGGGCTTTTTTTGTTCGTTATGACTGCGTCGTAATCGAATGAATAATGAATTAAATTATAAATTTTATTCTAAGTTTCGTGCATTCCTATTGATTTTTCCTAATTTTTAAAACGTTCCATTAGCGGTTCTCAATCAACAGTTTAACTCAAACGTCAGTTTTGATTGATGATCTACAATTAAAGAAATAATGAGATATTTTTAAGTTGTAAATGAAACGTTAGTACAAAAGCGTGGTTAAAGCGATTTTCCATCGGATTTACGAAAAATTAATTCAGTCACTTTGTATTTTTTCTGTTTTATGGTGTAATGAAAATTTTTTCTTGTGTTTGTGAACTTATATTTTCGTTATGTTCTATGTACAAAGCTTGTAGAGTGCATGAAATATTTTTAAAAAGGTATTATAATGTTGTTCGAACGTGGAGTGAGTGAATATTTAGTGATCGAATAATTATTTATATTTCAATAGTATGTACAAATAGAATCGAGTGCACGAAATATTAGTTTGAAGGTGCATTTTATAATCGTGTATGATTATTATGATACATTGGTAAAATAATATTTCGCGTAAAATTCGATGATGACCTTTTATTTTCAAAACTTCGAGACTATTAGCTGAGAAAATCGATGATATCCTGGGTGGATAAATTTGTTTTCGTTTGTTCCTGAGGAGAGATTTGCTGTCCAAGTAGAAACGAATTTGGTGGAACGTTCGAGCCTGGACTCAAAATGCTGCTGTGGTTTTGGCCGAAAGAATTTGACGTTGTGGACGAACTCCAACTGGAGTTGGAATAATTTTGACCCCAGTTTGGCATCGCGGTTGTACCGTTTGTCGACCAATTAATATCTTTGTTCTGTTGATTCGTCGAATTATAAAGCCCTCCTGTTGTTTCCGGTCCTCTCCACTGATTCTTATTCGCGTTCTGCCAAGTCGGCGACGTAATCCCCGAATAATTTGGTCCTGAATTCGTCGATTTTCCGCTCGACAAATTCAGCTGGTTCAAATTATTCTGGAGCAAAGTACTCGTCAGGTCTTTTGGCTCATTTTTTAATGGCCTCGTCACAGTTTTTGGCGTCATTGGACTTTGGGAGTGTAATCTCTGATTACTCTCTTGTTGTCTTGCCAGCCTGGAAAAAATATTTAATTATTTAAATAAATAACGATGATACTTGTAGAAAAAAATTGCATTTGCTAATCCGTGCGAAAAAATACATTTTTTTTTTTTTTTTACACCAAGTATCAAGGTTCCTTACCTATGTTTTTCTTCCATCGTCAATCCTTTACCGTCTTTAATCGGCGTCGAGCTCGCCGCCGTCGACATTTCTCCTCGAGGAAAAGCCTCGTCCAATACGTTCGAGGTTGTCGACGAATTCGTCGATTGCATCAATGCATCGTCTAATTTTTGAGCTTCTTTTCTTACTGCATCCAACTGACGCAAAGCCTCCCGATGCTCCGACGTCACTCGCTGGATCATGTCCGAAACAAGAGTCGCCAGAGCCTCGAATTGTGGCGGACTCAAATTTTGCTCTATGCAAAGTGGCAGCAAAAACGGCAATACTTGGGTCGCTAAAGTTTCTTTGCTTATCCCCAATTTACTGTGGGTCAATACCATTTTGTAAATACCTGAAACATTAATTTTCATTAATCAACGAACATCGGTTAATTTTCTAGAATCCATTTAGAAAAATTGGTTCAAATCTGATTTTAATGAATGTTCATTTATGATTTTTCTTGGGCGATGAAGAAATTTCGTTATTGAAACGAATTATTTGAAAATTAGAAAACATCGATTCAGTGAATGAAAAAAAAAAAGCACATGATGCCATTAAATTCTCACCTATGATAGCCATCAAAACAGCAGGTTCTCCAGCATGTGGAATTTCCTGTAGAAACGGCAATATTTGATCGAGGACCAGCCATCGATCGAGATGTTCCAACATTTTGGCCAAACACAATAAACAATTGACACGCACGCTTAAGCTCCTACCACCACCTGGGCCAGCCAAGCATAATTTTTTAATTCGTGGCAATATGACATTTTTCATTGAAGGACTTTCTATTAAATTCGCTATGGAGGGCAACGCCGAAAGACACAATTCTTGGAGTTGCTCAAGACGAGAATCCAAGGCACGTGTCAATAATGGCACAATATCATTCTTTATCACTTCAGCGGTGCAAAGTTTCAACAAAAGGTCAATACGTTGCATCAAGACGAGACTGATCTGGAACATTTGAAAAACATTGAATAACGATAAACAACTGATTAATATTGCATTGAAATTGAAAACTCATTACAAAACTGTTCTCTGGTTATTCAAATTGATGGCTTTTTCGTTCCATTTTTACAACTGTTTCATAATCAAAAAAGTTTGTTCAAAAAAGATGAAATTTTTTTCGGACATGTATAAAGATAAGTGAAAATAAAAATAATGTGGTAAGAAACTTCTATTCAAAATTGTTGCGAAACTAATTAATTTAAGGTCATTAATAAAGATTTACTTGTGGTGGTTCTTCGAGGGCAAGCACCGGTTTTAAATTCGGTAAAATATGCTCGTTGAACTCTTCAGCAGTGCAGGATTCGAGGACCTGAAGTATACTTGGTAGAACGAATGGAATCATCGGAGCGTTTACAAATTCTTTGTACAAACATGGCAAAATCCGGTGTAGCACAACTCGATGTGGAAATTGTTTCATCACCTGAGGTAAGCCTTTGTAAAATTGCGATTTTTGTAAATTGTCCCATTGGAACAATTTGTCGAGGTAGTTTAGAGTTTTGACGCCGATGTCCATGAAATATTCGATCTAGAAGAACAAAAATCATGTGAAAAGTCGATATATTTGAAAAGTATCGTAAATCGATTGGAAGTTTGTGATAAAAGATTGATTAATGACAAAAATCCACTGTTTCGTTTATAAGTGAAGGAAGAAGCGTTATTTTTTCTTTACCTTGATAAATTGATGCGCATCTGGCCTAAGTTCCGGATTGCTACTCAACATAAGTTTCACTGTATCCCGAAAAGAGTCCGGAATCGGAGCGAGTTTAGTCGTCGTCAGCGAATTTTTAAAATCAGCAAAAAAACGACGACATTTTGACGGATCTCCGTGAGACTCATGGAGCGGACGATTCCCTGGCGAGTGCAGCACATACGTCAACATCCCCAGGGAAAAAATATCACTAGCTGGAGAACAACTTCCAGCTACGATACACTCCGGAGCCTGATAATCTAATTGAGGCTGACCGATCGCAGGAATTGTAGGATCGTACTCCACGTACGACCATGATGGCTGTAACAAAATGTTTCATCTGCCATATGTACATATTATTTATTTTAAATAATTTCTGAATGAATTTTTTTTTCACAATCCACTCCAATGACGTTAATTAAATTTATTTACAAATCAACTATAGAAAAAATGGAAATTAACCTCAAGAGCCATTGGCATTGTACATTTTTGTGAATCAAGAAATTGTTCCATTGAGAAATGATGTGATAAATGTTATTAAAATGGATTATTATTATTATTATTTTTAACTATTTAGTTGCTTGCTTAAAAATTGTTTTTATCATTATTTGTTGAAGTTTTTGTTTATTTTGAGTTGATTGAATGAGTTAATCTCGTCGTTCGGTCAAATCGTTACTTTATGAATTATTAAATTCGTGCATTTTTGGAGGATATTTAAAGGACACTCTCATGCAATTTCATGCAAAATTTTCAAAGAATTCATCGTTCTTTATTCTTAGTTTCGGATGAGATGAGATTTGAAAATGTCCCCTTGCTCCTGATAACCAAATTTAACTCCTGGTTTTGTTTTTCAATTTTCAAGTACTCAGGAACATGTTTTGAAGGTTGACAGAAAAACTGAGCTTTGAATTGTCCAGATTGATAAATGTAGTGACAGCAGCCACTGAAGTTATTAGGATTTTGTGCAAATGACAATGTGATGAAGGAGAAATTAGAAAAAAAACCTGTTTGTCGTTAGGATTTTGATTGAGGGCACAAGAATCGAATCCGAAAATTTTCCATGCTCCATTCTTGTTGATGATGATGGATTCGGGGCAGACATTACGATGAAGGAGTTTGACGTCACCGTGCAAAAAGGCAAGACCTTCGCCGAGTTGTAACAGGCCGTAGCGTATTTCTACGTCGAGCAATTTGTAATCGCGAAGACTTTTGGTCAAGGGTATGGAAATATTTTCAACGTTGCCAAGGGCATTAGCGAGACTGGCAAAAACAGGCTCGGTCGCAAAGGCCAAACTGTCCCGAGACTCTTCTAGCGGATGCTGAACTATGAGAATTTGTGGATGACGCAGTTTTGTTAATTGTGTTACTCCTCGTTTCAGCGTTTCCAGAACGGCTTCGCGCTCTTGTTTGCTCGACCAACGATCCAACATGCGTTTTTCAAAAACGAATATCGAGGCTTCTTGTCGCGTTGATTTCTTATAACCACTATAAACCTTCCACAACAAACCCGGACCAGCGCTCGCCACATGTGCTGTCGCCTCAAATTCCCGGGTCACAGGATTCCCTGGCAAAACACTTGACAGTTGCGACAAACCGTATGCCGTACTGTTCACAGTATTGCTTATCGTGTTGCTCACGGTGTTCCTCAATTTATTTAGCACTTCCATGTCTTCTGAGCTCCGAGTGCAAAAAAAAACAACAAAAAATCAACTGCCCACACAAGAATCGATCAAAGTAGCACGAGAGTGTCAAATTTTTGTTTTTTCGCGCTTTACAAACTATGGAAATTAATTTTCACTTAATCTGCTGGCATTACACACCTACTTTCTTGTCCCCAAACCTTTTTTATTAATTATCACTCGATTTTGTGATAAAGACACCCTGATTCATCGATTGCACCATTTGACAACCGTGACAATATTTCCCTAATAACCTTCTCTCCTTTTAGGTGGTCGAAATTTTACCGGTCATCTAGTCGTAATACTCCTGTCACGGAGAGGGCAGCGAATGACGTTTCACTCTAAATACACGCACAGTGGCAACAATGGTTATGTGACCTTGAATGAAAGAAAATCGCAGCAAATACAACTCTAAAAAATTGTAAATGATTGTTGATTACTGTTCATTAGTCAATTATTGATTTTTCTTCGTCTATTTATTTAATCAAGTTCTGCTCTGCTGGTGGAAACACTTGTGAATGCTTTTCAATGACTGAGGTTCGCCCAGAATCCGCACGATCGCGTTACGGTTATGTTCCAATCGTCGCACGTATTAAATTTCAATCATCAGATTGAAATATATTTTGCAAACGTTCCGGCGCGTTACAAAAGTTATAATCGTGTAGAAATGAAGCGCTGAAGAGTTCCAGTATTGTGAAAGAATCATAAATGTGTACAAAATGTGATAAATGTGATGAACTAGCGAGGAAATAAATAAAATATAGTTCTTTCAGTATCGAGTTGTTTCGGTTGTTTTGGAGTGGATATAACCTCTAATTGTAGGTTATGTCGTGAACAAAAAAATTCGTTAAGGATTTGCACAAATGAATTAAACGTTAATTATTTTTCATCAAAAACGCGTACAAGAACACTGCGAAAAAATGTCGTATTTAACTAGAAAAGAAATAGACGAGATGAAGCCGCAGATTGAAAAGGCAGTCAACAAGTTTTTGGGTTTTGGTGAACCGGCCATCGTCACCGCTGCTGTCAATTGCATTACGTCGGGTTATGACAAGCGTAAAACGGCAGGTATGTTCACAAAAATACGAAATCTCAAAATCTCACTCTTGTTTATAAACTCACCAATAACCGTATCTTCCCAAAGTTCCATTGATGTCTAAAATCTTCTAATCCCCCACAGATAAACTTTCCGCACTTTTGGAGGACAAGAAAGCTTCCAAGTTGACAGAAAAAATATTCACTATCTACGACGATACCAAAGCAGCCCAAAAGAGCAAAAAACGCATTCACGCCGATGAAAAAGATAAGGATAAAGATGCAAAAAAACCAAAACTCCAAGAAGATGAACTTCAGAACGACGCCATCGTCGAAACCCAATTATCCCCCGACAAGGTAACCACATCATTTTATTTTACGGTGTTCAATCATCGCATCGAACTGAGCATAAAAAGATTGTGGAAACTTGACACTCGTTACATGAATTTACCAAATTTATTTGCTCAATTAGATTGACTTAGTTGGGGGTTTGACAGTGCAGAATATTGATAAATATTCTGCACTGAAAATCGATCTGTAATTGGTCAAAGTCCGTCGTTATTAACAATTAATGGTTGGAATTAACTGAATAATGTTTAAATGCAGATAAAACAAATGATGGCGAATGCTCAGAGAGAAATAGAGGAGAGAAAGCGAGCTCTGAAGGCGATAAAGCAGGAGGACGTGCAATCGATGAGGCCGGCGTTAAAAGCTCGTGAACCAACAGCCAACGTGGCAAGTATGTACAATCAGGGTTTACTGAGCAAAACGGATTCGGACAAGGCGCGTAAAATAGCTGCTCTCCAGGCACAAATACGGAACAAGCTGAGTTCAGGAGTGTTGAACAACGTAAGCGTGCCGGACAAACCGACGCCGTTGATTCTTGACGAGGCTGGTCGAACGGTTGACATTACGGGTAAAGAGGTTCAATTAACTCAAGTAGTTCCAACGCTCAAGGCGAATATTAGGGCGAAAAAGCGAGAGGAATTCAAGGCACAATTGCAAGAGTCAAAAGGACCGGAGGAAATTCAAGATACACACTTTTTCGACACGAGAATCGGTGTCAAATCCGCTGTCCGTGGCAAACGTGCTCTCAAGTTTCACGAACCTGGCAAATTTCAACAAATAGCTGAACGCATTCGCATGAAAGCCCAGTTGGAAAAACTGCAAAACGAGATCAGCCAAATCGCCAGAAAAACTGGTATCAGCTCCGCAACTAAATTGGCTCTCATTGCACCTAAAACCGAAGCTCAGAACGAAGATGTACCTAATGTCGAATGGTGGGATTCCGTTATTCTCAATGGATCGTATCCTAATGATGAAGAATCCTCCTGCGTTAAAAACACCGCCATTACCAATCTTGTCGAACATCCCACTCAAATGAGACCACCCAGTAAGTTTTTTCAACATTTTCTCATTTTTTTCTTGATAATATTCGAGCAAATGGAATTCAATGAAAAGAAAACGTTAGATCATAATATTTTTCATTAAAAAAAAAAAGAAGACATTCTGAGTTGAAGAATTGTTTCATGTTTCTCTAGTTATTGCGTACTTTTTGTGATTATCCAAACTTTCAAAATCAATGGATGAAATCAATAAGATACAAACGATTGTGAAATTATTGACAGAAAAAAAAAGGCACTGGCCATAAAAATATCCTTAAACCACGAAAAATAGCAAGAAAAAACACACAAGAGCCATTGAAAAATGTGATTTTTATTGAATTTTTTGTTATTTTTTTTTTCAGCTGATCCTCTAAAGCCCATTTATATGCCAGTGTTTTTAACAAAGAAAGAGCGAAAAAAGTTACGTCGTCAAAATCGTCGAGAAGCGTGGAAAGAAGAGCAGGAAAAAATACGTTTGGGTCTCGAAGCGCCGCCGGAACCAAAATTGCGTATATCTAATTTGATGCGAGTTCTTGGAACCGAAGCCGTCCAGGATCCGACGAAGATCGAAGCTCACGTTAGACAACAAATGGCCAAAAGGCTCAAAGCTCATGAGGATGCCAACGCGGCTCGACGGCTTACGGCTGATCAGAGACGAGAGAAAAAAGCAAGAAAACTCAAGGAAGACACCACTCTTGGAGTTCATGTTGCTGTTTACAGGTTTGTTATTCAATAAAGTTTAAAAAAAATTGAAATAGTAAATCGTATAAAGAGTCTAATGGAAAAATTAATTTATTTGAAAAACAAACAAAATAAAAATTATCACTTTGTTTTTCTCGGGATTTTGCAGTTCGGTTTTAAATGTATAGGGATAAGCAACGACGAAAAAATTGAAATCTTCAAAATTTTCACGAATTCACGAAAATTACTGTAACTTTTTTTTCCATCCGAAGCTGGGACCCCAGCCACCGCTGCTTCTCTTCATTGTGGAATTATCTTCAAATTTGTGATTAGTGTTTTTCATTTATAGTCTTTTTTTGATAACATGAGGAATTTTAAAGTAAAAAAAATGACGGAAAATTGAATTTTTCGCTTGGCCTTCCCTGAGTAAATAATTTATCGAAATGTAATACAGCCTACAACCTATTCTGATTCATGATTTTTACATTTATAAAGATATTATTTGAAAAAAACATTTGCAATGTTACAGAATACGAGACCTCATAAATAATGCGTCAAAGAAGTTCAAAGTGGAAACGAACGCGAAGCAACTTTATTTGACAGGATGCGTGATGCTTTTTCGTGATTGCAACGTCGTAGTGGTTGAGGGAGGCGCGAAACAATTGAGCAAGTATCAGCGTCTGATGTTGCATCGTATTAAGTGGGAAGAGGACATTGTCAAGGACAATGACGGTAACGATGTGCCAAACAAATGCGTTCTTGTTTGGCAGGGTACAAGCAAGCAGCGTCATTTTGGTGAGATCAAATTTAAGGTTTGCCCCATTGAAAAAATGGCTCGTGAACACTTCAAGAAACACCAGGTCGAGCATTATTGGGATCTTGCATACAGCGGAGCAGTTCTCGATAATACGGACGATCCACGATCCTAGAACTTTCGTAAATAATTTTTTTCCTTACTTCTTTCCTACGCGCCGAGCGTCAGTTCGATCTTAGACATTGAAAAAAATATACAAGCACACAAATGCTACGATTTACGAATGGAGCGATGAAATAAAAATCAATGAGATTGTCATTCACGAAATCTCTATTTCTTTTATACATTCTTTTTTTATTAGTCTTTATTGACAATTTTATCCACTTCCCATTATAATTGTCAGGAATTGTACGAAAAGACAAATATTCTATACGATTAAAAAATGGAGAGTTCAGATATTTAGGAAATTTTGAATTTATTTCATGAAATTATGGAATTTATCGATTTTTTTCGTAGGGAGCTACGTTTTTTTTTCTTTTTTTGCTTCCGGAAAATAATTTGCACGATTTTCATTAAATTTACGAGTCGAATTGATCGATTTTTTCTCCATTAATTGCGTTTATTTCTCACCCAATCACTGAACAAATGGCAAGCCGATAAATTCGAGGAATAACGGATCAGAAAATAAAAATGAATCGTCAATGAAAGAAGAAAAAAACAGGAAAACAAATATTACAGGAGAATAAGTGTGAAAATAAGACATTGTGCTGTAGTGACGTTTAACGGCACATGGTGTTCGCTGATTTTGCATAAAGCCATCGATAAAAAGAGAAAGATAAAGATTTTTCCGATTGAATATCTTTGGCTTATTAGCGAATAACAAACAATCGATAATTACCTGGTGGTGACACAATCGAACGATTGATTTACAATCTTCAGGATTACAGACAAAAAAAATAGAGAGGAAATACAGTCGCCTTCAAAACCCAGTGGAACACGACGATTATTGCGAATGTTTCGAAAATTCGATCGATCAGCTGATTTTAATTTCGAAATTTCTGGCAAAGCAGCATATTTTCGAAGCCCTTGAAAATTGTTTTTTTTTGTTCGACTCGTTCTTGAACGATTATTTCCATCAAATGAAAAAATAAAACAACAAAATCAAAGTTTTCTTAGAATACTCCAATTAATGATGAAAATAATTCATAAAAATATATTTTTTCGGGAATGAAGAGCATTTGTTGAAAAAAACGCATTGTTATCACAAATTTGTATCAAAAATACATACAATTTTTTTTTTTTTTTTTAAAGTACGCAATAATATTCGAGAATTTATTGTTTTAATTTTCCTTCGAGTATAAAATTTGAAAAGGTTTAAGATCCCATGCATATTTATATAAATACTAAGAACTTTTGAGTCGAAGATATTATGCAAAAACGATCTAAAGGGGATCGCAGTCACGAGGTGTCTCGTGACTACAATCCCACCTGTAAATATATAAGTTCGAACGAGGCGCGGCAAAAATGTTCATCCGTAACACAAACAGCTCCAATAAGAATTGAATATTCAATCGATAAACGGTACATTTTAATTGCCACTTTCAAAGAAGCGCGATTAATCTTAAGATTTGAGCTTAAAGATCGGAGATCACATGAGAAAATGGTAGATTGCAAATTTTAACGTGTACATATTTTGTTTTCACGGTCATTTCGTCATCCAAATAATTCTTAAGGGTCGTAAAGAACAAACTCAGTCTAAATAAACAAAAAACGAGCCTTTGCTACGACGCTGTTGAAATGTGAAAAAAAAATCACATAAAAAAGAAATTATCGGACAAACTATTCAACAAAGTTCCACGCGATTGACATTTGGCCTCAAACGAATGGATCAGTAACAACGAAATTTAAAGGAAAAATTGAGCAACCCTTTCAAGCGTTTTTTCACATTTTATTCAAGGCTAAAAGATATAGGAAATCCTTCAGCATCATTTTTCTTTGGAGCATCTTCTCCGATTGAAAAATTCAATTGTACAAAAACACCTCGAAAAATGTTCTAACAATTACTCCACAATTGCACAATTTCCTTAATGTTTTTTTTTGCCATTTGTTACTTAATTATTTTCATGGCTGAAGGTAGCAGACGAAATTATCCGGAATTATTATTTTATTAGTGTATAATTATGAGGAATAGTAACAAGAGTGCATTTTTTTATTCATAGTTTTTTTATCACCCACAAAAATAAAAATTGAGGTCCAAAAAATCGATGCAGGAACATAAAAGAAGTGGAAAAAAAATCCACTCGGTTTCACCAATGAAACGTTCGTAATTATAGCGTAAATTTTTGCTTTTTTTACCACTTTTTTCACGTCTATTCGTAGCGATTGTATTGAATCGTCCATACTTTCGATACGGCGTAAGTGCCAGATTACAATCCCGCTTCTTTGGGCCCCACTCTCATGCCTAATGTGAATACGTCTTGGTCGAATCCCCATAAGAGTCTCATCGATCGTACTTTCGTTCTTACACTGGCCTCTTAGTTCAGGTTCGACTTCGCTACGTTACGCCACACGATTGCAAATTCTCTAAAAGTCACGTGACTCCGTACCCGGTAAAATCGTCAAAGAAAATTTCACATTTTTTTAACATTGTTTTACTTGTTTTGTTTAGTGCAACAGTGAAAAATTCTCGATGCACTTTATTTCCGAGTGATTCCTCTTTTTTTTAGCAACGACCGATCGTTTTTTTTTTTTTTGGGACGTTGATTTATTTATTAGTCTATGACAGACCCGCGATCTTAATCGCTGGCCACTTTATTTTCGGTCTCTTTGTCGCCCGCGGCAATCCACGGGGGCCAAAATTATAGCAGCGATGTTTTTTTTCATTATCAGGTAAGACAACTTTTTTTTGAATTTATTTGAAACACTAATAAACACGAAATTTTGACTCGTTTAACCTTTACTTAGTTTTTTCTTGTCTCTGTTTTGTTTTTTCATTCATAGTCCGAAATGTAAGAACGAATTTGTCGATAGTTTACGTTCTTTGAATATTTTTCATACCAAAACCCCGAAGAACGGTATTTTTCTGTTTTTATTATTTAAGAAGCTCCTTTTTGTTTTCATTTTTCATTCAAGGTCGCGGGCCTCACTGTATTATGTAAATTTTTGGCACTAATTTAATACAAAAATGTGCTGGAATTTTCAGTTTGTTGTGATTTTATTTTTTTAACAATTTCTTTATTTATCATCAGAAATCTAAACAGAAAAATTTGTCTGATGCCCACGTTCCTTGTTTTCATTCTTAGCGCATTGACATTTGAGAGAAAAAAAAATTGTTGCCAATTTTTTTTTAATTGTCAGTCGATGACCAAAAGCAAAGAAAATCGAATTTTGATTGGAAAAAATAGAACTATGGAAAATCGCCATTCTAGACGATATTGAATTGAGATTAAAATTAATTTAATCGAGTCCCATTCAATTCAAACTGAGTAAAATAACACACTCATTATCTCCGTCGTTTAAAATAGCATGAAAGTGAAATGCCTCGTAGGTTTGAATGAATCATTTTCGAAATTGTATAATGCACAAGAAAATACAAATTTTCATTTCAAATTCGAAGAGTTAGAAAAGTTTAGTTGGCTCCCTCATTATTTCATCTGCCAGACCGTGACAGGTGGAGAAAAAAGGCGAAAAATCATTGTCTGAATGGCGCGTGACACACTTAGAAGTACGTAGAGATTGTACAGATTGAATTCTTTTATTTTTCGTATAATTTCTTTTGCGATTAGCATCTGGAGAATGAGTAGTGTGTATCGAAAGAAGAAACTCAGTTCGAAGAAAGAGAGCGAACGAGAGAGAAGGAGAGAAAGAGAGACAATTATTATGTGGCCAAGTTACCGTATCTGGAATAGTGTTTGATGTACAATATTTCATACCATACGTAATTCAACTGAGCGTATACAATTGCAATAAATGGTATTCGTGTCTGTGTACAAACCTTATAAAAAAAATACCGCCCACATTGCGTTTTATTGACGTCCTCACAAATGTGATCATAATGAGTCAACCTTTAACAATTTCCGAACTATTCCCATCATATTTTCTTTTTCTTTTTATTAATTATGGATGCATTTTTCCTCCCGTTATCAATTTTTCGTCATAATTCAAAAATGGCTAAAACGGTGATGAAAGTTTTTTAATAATCAGTCCTTATAGATATCAATTTTTGTATAATTCATGAACGCCCAATATATTTGTTGTTTGGAATATTTCCTGGTCTCAGAATTCAACAATTATTTACAAATTATTATAATGATGAATATTTAGTAAATGAGTAATACTTCGTCTTTTTTTTTGCATTCGATTCAACTGCACATGACTTTGATTTTTTTTTTTTTTGAAAGATGTCAATAATGGTGTGTTTTTTGTTACGAACTGATAAGTCATTAATTACGAGGTAATTACGGTTCCAAAAAGATCAAACAAGACAAAAAAAATCACCAAATAACGTGGAGAGAATCTAGGTCTATGGGACGAACTTAAGCGTGGGATTGTAGAACCGGTTGCGTAAGGAAGTCACGAGGGAACCAGGAAGGATTCGTTTAAATGTCAACTTCGCTCGTTGAGTCTTTCTCTTCAATATATCTATATATGTATTATATTTATGTATGGCATATTCATGAGTGTGATCATGAGGTATCGAGCAGGTCAAAGCCCAAGATGTATTACGAATGAATGGGATCAAAACAATAAAAATCACTTGGCGCCATTTGTTTAACGATTCGATATAAGAAATTTAATTCTCGAGATAGGCTTTGAATAAAGCAGGTAATACCAGCGATCACGAGTGTGTTTTTAAATGTCATTCGATATGAGAACTTCTTGGATCGATTCTGATAAATCTGAGGGCGTTTTTTTTCAAATGGTATCGACCTTGCACCTTTTTTGACATATTTTTTTATTTACTTAAGCGTTTCGAATGTTTATGCATATATTTATACCTTTTTTTTTTTACAGAAATTCACATTGAGTAAAAATTATCCTCTGTAAACGAAAAATCTGGGATTTAATCACTGCCATAAATATTCTACGATTTTAAAATCGATTATTCTTATTGCAATCTGTCACTTTTTGAAACGTGACCTTTTTTTTGACAAAAAAGTGGTTTCGAGGAATCCACAATTTTAAAAAGGTTCAAACTACATTTAGCAACCACTCAATTAAAAAAATTGATGATGAGTGATGAGATGATGAATTATAACCAAGGTTGGGTACAATTTTTTTCTAAACTTTGTTTTCGTACGTATAATTAAGTTCAAATTTGTAAAATCATCGATTGGGTAATGATTATTTTTTTGTCCAAGTGGAAGATAACTATTTCGTGATTTGATTCGTTTCGGAGGGAAAGTGCACGTGAAGGCGAATGATAAAGAAAGTTTCAAGGGTTGATCGAGTGAATTTAAAAAATAACATTTGAAGTGTCAAAAGTTGCGGAGGTGGCTCTTGTGCTTGAAAAATTGAATGTTGAAAGTAAAAAGGGCGTAAGTGACGTAATTCGAGGTGTGGAATCACGAGGCTTGGGCAACTATTATCGTTAGTTGTCAATATTGAACGAGAAATCCTTCTCGCCTTATTTGGCGAGCTTAAAAATTCGTAATCCGATTGCTCAATCTTTTTCTTCGACTCAAGTTCATTCAACGTGCTCGAGAGTGTTTTTATTACAGTCCATTCATACGTAAAGCAGTCCAGAGGCATTTTATTATCGTCGCAATGATTTTTGCACGACCCCGGGTCAAATTGGAAATCGGCAGATTTATTTTTTCATCTTTTAATCTATTGTATACTTTGCAATATTAAAAATCTCAACAGGTACAATAAATGTCAATCAAAAATGATTTTGTATTGTGTGCAAATTCTAAAGGTTTCGAAAGTTCGACGACGGAAAAAAATTAACTCAAGTTATCTATCTATTTATCTCTTCCTCTCAAAATAAATTTGTTCGCGAAAAAAGTTTGTCTGTGTGTCTGTCTGCACGTTTGACAGTTCGTAAGTCGAGAATCCTTCGAAAGATTTCAATGGATCCTTGACAGGAAGAAAGTTTGCGATCCACCATAGATTTCAGGCTGTCGAACATTTTTTCGTATCGAATTGAAAAACGAATCCTTTTCTTTTGTATCTTTGAAGATCAATTTTTTAATTGAAAGATGTTAGAACTCCTACGGATTTGTATTTATAACGGAATTCCATGAAGGAACGTCAAAAACGTTGCGGGCAATTTTACTGAATTAATTAACGAGGTCGTGATAATTATTCGTTCAGTGACATTTATTTAACGATCCTCTCTTCACGTTCAATGTGACGAAACTCTTGTTTCAGAAAAGAAAGGAAACAGATCTTGTGACTCGTGATCGTGAATGTCTCGCGTTGCACGTGTTCTTCATTCATTTATTATGATTATTATTTTTACTGGAGCAGCAGCCCTCACAGTGTTGTAGATTTTTTCGTGCGACATATTACACAGAATGCAAATGTGTAAGTACTTAGAAAACGCAGCAAAAGGTGATGCAATGGGGATTGCAAAAATTGAAGAAAAAAAAACGGTACAAAATGTTGCCAGCTATTGACGCTTCTAATTATTAGGGTGTTAATTTTTTTGCAGACTTTTTATCACCTCAAACCCATAAAACGATAAACCCACGTGAGAAACAGCCATAAATCATAATTGGATGAGAAAAACATTCCCTGCGGCTGATCTGAATAATTTATCAACGATTCCGTTACGTAGGAATTTCGATAGCAATGCCTCAATTAATTAAATCGCCATAAATTATTAAATGAATTTATGATGTCGGAATTCTAAAATAATTTTTCAATAATGTTGAAAGCCTCATGTTTTGAATTTTTCAGTGTTTTTTCATTATTAACATTATCAAAATGTACGACCCTACCGCCTCGGATGCTTCAAGATTTAACAATAAGGACAAATCTTTCGATGGAGAAATATTACAAGACTGAGGAGACGATTCGAAAATCTCAAACTCATTTGAGCCAAGATTCGCCATCTTGGTATTTAGGGGCATCGCACGAGATGAACGAGGGAGCGAAGAATTTATCGAGACGTGCATTGCGGAGTGAAACAATGGCGATGATAATAGTCGAAGCTTTAAATATGTCTCCAAAGGACGTTGTTTCGCTTCTACCCTCGGTTGGGACTTTCGTTTGTTCCGGGGACACGGCGATTGCTTACGCGAAAAATAGCGTCGAGTGCAAACTCCGCGACACTCAACGATATCGAACTCACACTGGAAGATGCAACAATTATCTTCATCCAACCTGGGGCGGAGCTCTCGAAGCGTACGCCAGATTTTTAGCCCCTGAATATCAAGATGGAGTTTCATTGCCCAGGACAAAACTCCCGAGCGCTCGTGACGTATCGACCAAAATTCACGCTGGGGGACCGGATCTTAAACATCCTCATCTTATGGCCCTCGCTGCACTCTTCGGACAATTCGTCGCCAACGATTTGGCACATACACCCAGAATGGAATTGACCGGTGGCATTCGACTCAAGTGCTGCGACGTTGATTACGAAAACTTTCATCCTGAATGCTTTCCTATCAGAGCTGAAAATGATATTGGATGCATGGAATACTCGAGATCGGCACCACATCCGGGTAACAGTCTTCAGGTGAGTCTTAACCTTGATCCAAAACTTCACTACGTCGCTTTTGGAAGTTTCTTCAACTCCAAGATTCATCTCTTGTTCATTAAGGAGCTTCGGTACAAGTTATACAATGCAATAGTTTTATTTTTGGGGAGAATCAAGGGGGGGGGGGGGGGATTCTATTGTTCTCAAGCAAAGCGCTAACTTCACAGAACAAAATTTCGTATTAAAATTACACGATTATTGAAAAATTGATCGTTTTCATTGACAAAAACAATGAATAATTAACAAAACGATGTAGACGAAATATTTCAATCTCTGGTGGCATAATTGTCGTGATATTTTGAGTAGTTTGACAGTTTTTTATAACCTTTTTTACATTTTTTCGTATTGTTTCATGCACATAACTGAAGTTTGGGGATAGCGTAGGCATGTCTCGATGTTATAAAGTGACTTTTCATTTGAGAATTTTGTGGAAACGGTGTAGACAATGGTTTTGAAACTTGGAGGACATATTCGGGATAAGTCGAAGAACGTAGTGTAGAAATTTAAATAAAATGGTTACATTCCGTCACTTTGTACCGAAACTCTTTAAATGGCAGAGTAATTGTAAGAAACATAAAGTTTTCGAAAACCCGAATCATAATTTCTTGACAAGTTGACTCCAAGTTTAAAAAAAGTTGAGTACTCTGGCCATTTGTGCCAAAAATCTGTTGCGGAAAACGTTCAAATAACTTTTTCGAAGAAATAATAAAAAAAATGTTAAAAATTGCCCTGTAAAGGGATGTTTAGGCCCAAGACAACAAATAAATCAAGCTTCTTCCTACCTCGATTTATCGACTATTTATGGCAACTCCGAAGAAACTTCGAAAGCATTGCGTTCAGGAAACGGGGGTCGTTTAAACACACAACGAAAAAATTTACCGATGCCATCGACCGATTCCGGAAGTTGTCGATCTGACAGCAAATCCCTTCCGTGCTTCTTCAGCGGCGATCCACGAATCAATGAGAATCCTGGCCTCGCTCTTATGCACGTACTCTTTCTTCGGGAACACAACAGAGTCGCCGATCAACTCGCTTTGCTCAATCCAACGTGGGACGACGAGAAACTTTATCAGGAAGCGCGACGCGTCGTTGTGGCTGAAATGCAACACATAACGTACAACGAATTTCTGCCTGTCATTCTTGGTGAAGGGAATCTCGACAGGTAAAGAATGCTTATTTTCTAATGCCATAAATTTCGTTGGAAAAAGTTTCTTTACGATTTTTCCCGACCGTAGCTCGTCGTTCATTTATAATTTTAATTTTTTTAACCACTTTTTCAACTGATGGCATTTTTTTTCTCGTATTTTTTAATAATAAACCGAAATTTTGGCTGTTTTCTACTTTCAAAATGATTCGTTCAAAATTATCACCTGGTAAGATTTTAAACAAAAGCCCCCAGAATTATCGCGTCGCTGGTGTTTACCTTCGAGCTGAAAAATTGTGGATTGAAAGAAAGTTTAACAACAGTTAGTAAATCTTTAATAAGGTTCGATTTGCGCTTAACGAGTCGGGGTTACTTCCGAGGCTACGATTCAAGAATTGATTCGACGATTTCGAACGCCGCAGCATCTGCAGGTTTGTTTTTCGTTGCCGCCCTCACACCGAAGACTCTCGACCTCGTTGATACGAGGTCAGAAGGCAAGTCTGGAGAGAGATCTCTTCTCTCGGCGTTTTACGCTCCTCAGGAACTTTACGAGGCTGGAGCTATCGATCGATTGATCGCTGGGGCTACAGGTCAGTCTCACCTTTATTTGAAATTATTTCTAATTTAACAATAAAAGAATTAATCGTACAAAATTAAGTAATTAACTAACGAAATAATTAGTTTCATTATTTATTTATTCATATATTTAATGAATTATTAAAATTAATTCATTACTCGTTCAAAAAAAGAAAAGTACAATGAAAAATTCATTCAAAACCATGGAATCGTGAATTTTAATATTGCGAGGAAAAGAATAATGAATAATTAGCGATAACAGAGAAAAATTAAACAAATAAATAATACAAAACAGCTGGTCATTCAAGAAAGCCATTGCCACCTGGACTGAATGAAATATTGCTCGAAAGATATTTCCACGATGGTAAAACTCGTGAAATAGCAGTCGATTACGCTGCCCAAGTGATCCAGCAAGGAAGAGACCATGGTCTCGCCCCTTACGTACGTTGGCGAGCTTTCTGCGAGTTACCGGAAGTGACGAGTTTCCGGGATCTCGAGGGCACCATTGCCAAGGAGACGATCGAAAGGCTACAAAAAGTTTATAAGTATGTTTGCCATTTCTCATGCGCTCAGTTTTTAATCGATTGGTTATTGTTTTCATGGACTCAACGATCCATCATTATTTGGATTTTCCTTCTTTTTTTTTCCTCTTCCGTTATAATGATCGATAATCTCAACCTCGTAAGTGCCATCCATGATTTATAATCGTTGCATCGATCGCAGGAATGTCGAGGACATAGATCTTGTGAGTGGTGCCCTCTCGGAAATTCCAGCTGAAGGATCAGTCGTTGGCACTACTTTCCTGTGTCTTCTGGGACGTACGTTCCGGAATGCCAGACTCGGTGAGACCAAGTTCCATTTTTTCTTAATAATCTCATCATTATACAACGTTTAAACGAAAAACAAAAAAAAAACATATTTTTCATCGAAAAATATTCATTTTTGCCACCCTGTACATGCTTGCTGCTTATATTTGCACCTCGGGTCTTGTGGACCCCTTTCTCGCGACACTTCATCATCACACTGTTCATGAGTTCAAACTTTTTCAACGTTCACCAATTTCAATCAATTTCAATTTTTTCAACGTCGATCAATTTCAATCAATTTCAACTTTTTCGACAATTGCAACTTTTCAAATACAATTGAAAGTCATCTCAGGACTTTCTAATAAGAACCCTCATTTTTTGTCCTTTTTTTTTTTGGAAATTGGTGCCAAAGATTCTTTAAAAACACGATGAAGAAATGTTGAAAAAGAAGAAGTAAAAAAACAATGAAATTAAATGAGATCTTTTAAAATTTCGAAGTATCATTTCTGTTAAGGCGATCGCTACTGGTACGAAAATGGAAACACTCCAGGATCTTTTACGATTGAGCAATTAGAAGAAATTCGAAAAAGCACGATGGCCAAAATATTGTGTGACAATGGTGACAATCTCCGAAGCGTTCAACCGAGAGCTTTTATTCTGAAAGATCCTTTTCTGTAAGTCTCTTAAATCATGTGACCAATTTTTTTTGTTTTTTAGATTTGTTAATATTTCGCGAGCAAATAATTTTATTGCAGAAACGAATTGTCGGAGTGTTCGACGTACTTGAACGGAGCCATGGATCTGACGTTATGGAAAGAAAGAGAAAACGGGTCGCAAGTAAATAATTTTGGTTAATGTCTGAGTCGCGTTTGTTTGTTTGTTTAACCGTCCATTTTCTCTTAACTCGTTTCTTCATCGTCGTGTTTCAAGTGTTAATAATAATGTGTCAGATGCTTTTAAAGAGCACTGACGTGAGTCAAGATCCACGCATCACCGAAATAATCAGCAATTTGTTCATATTTTTTTAGCATATTTCCAATGTACATACATCGATTTAAGAATAATTATAAAACGTCAGAGAAATTGTGTATTTTATTCAATAAACAAATGCCTCAACTTCCATTGCGTTGATGAGTACCATTTTTTTTTATTTCCTCAAGACTGTCGTTCCTCGTGACGAAGAATTGTAGGAAATTCCCTATTTTTTGTGGATTTTGTGGGGATCAAAAAATCCGCCAGATGGCGTCGGACAAAAAGTTTCCCGCTAACGAAGTACAGCAGCCCCGACTATAAGTTGGGCACTGTCCGCGGTTTCAAAAAAGTCCTTTTTTTGGCGTCGAAATACTTGATTTGACGATTATTCACTCAAACACTTCACTTTTATTTAATTCCGGATGAACCGTGAGTAAATCTTCGTAAATTACGAAATTTATATTGATTTATTAAACGAACAGCAAAAACAGTATCATCAATCAATTTGATACCTTTTCTTAGGTTATTACTGGGAATAAGCGCAAATCTCATTATGACAAATTAATCGTCTTCGCTCCGTTCTCACTTATTATGGAAGTAAGGTAGCATTAGTTATCATAAACCTTCACCTTTATCAAGCAACGAGCATGAAAAAAGGACTTATGTATATGATTATATAAAAGTACTGCAGGTATTAATCTCTCCACGATTTCTATGTAGTTTAACACTAGGTTCGTCGGAAAGGTCGATGAAAAATCATCGTGCAGTTTATCGACCATTTTGCCTGACATTCGTGATTCTTAAATGTAAAGTGCAGCATAATAATAATCATCCATTTTTTCATAATCCAATAATTGGTCGTGGATCATTTCTTTAATCACGTACATATATATTCAAATAATCCGACAAATTATTCTCGATACTTCTAGCGAGTTAGAAATTTTTTCTTTTTTTTTTTCAAGGCAAAATCCCATTATGCATCACGATTTTATTATATTTCGTGTTTAGGGGTATTATGGACCATTTTTCTGGTCCAAAAGAATGGTTTCATAAGTTTCGAAAATAAAAATCCTTATTTTCAGTGGCCGCGACTAAGTAAAAAAAAGCGATTGCCCAATTATGTTGAGTAACATGTGAATGCTGGTGATTAATTTAAAATGTAATGGTTCGTACAATTAGTGTACATCCGCAATCTAAAAAAAATCAACGAAATATTTCTCAGGAGGATTGTTAATGGCCGCGAATAAATCTTCTCCTCGTTTGTAAAGTAGTAAAGCAATTACAAAAAATAAAATAAAATAAATTGAAAAAAATAAAAAAATTCTCGTTCAATTGCCTCAAAATGAATCGTGTGGCATTTGCAATCCGGCGCGATACTGCGTAACGCGTTACCATTCGCGAACAACATTATAATATACATATAACTTTAACACGTAACATCGCAGCTGTCGTTGTTCTCTGCTAAGGACGAATCAAACGCCAAATGGCCTTTATCGTTATTTATCGTTATGAAACTCGGTGAATCTTTTGCTTTCACGTAAATAACATAAATATTCATACAAAACGTTATTATATTCGTCTCTTTGGGAGGAAAATATAGAAATAAAAATGAAATGGAATCGATATTTCGTCTTTTAAGGGCTGCTACTATTTCAGGGAGTCAAACAAATTTTTCAGGCTTTTTTGTATTATTTTAAAAGCCAAATTGGCAAATACCCTAAAATCGTTCAAATTGAGCGGCCAGTGGCGACATTCGTCGTGACGCGGAGGCGTCGGTGAACTACAGAATATTCTTTCGATCTGTTTTCATCTTTTTAATTTAACCTTCGTCCGTATAGAGTTAAAAAAGTTATTCATTCGACTTTCCTCCCAGAAAGCAAACGATTCTTTGAAAAAAAAACAATTATCATTTAATTAATCTTCATCATACGTTAAGTAAATAATGGAAAATTAAGGTTATTCACGAGTAACAAAAATTACACTGTATATAAACGGAGGAATGTATCTCGAGACTGATTTTTTTCGACAAATACAATTTCACGACCTCGCTTTCGCGCTTAAACCCAAGAATAGTGAATGAACATCTCCACGGGCGTGATTGCACAATGAATAATCGGTGAGTAAAGTCACTGGCACGGACGTACCCAGAAAAAAAATAAACAGTAAAAGACGCGGGACAAAGAACTCGACCTGCGAAACTTGTTGCTGGCTAATGGAGCATGTACGTGACAAAACGTTTATAATATTTTTGCTTTTTTTTCCATACTGTCAGGACACAATGTCAAGAAGTAATGACTGTACTTTGAAATGTCTGTAAAATGCACATAAAAAATTGTTTAAACTAAAATTTCACATTGACCCGGCTTCGCAAACGAATGAATAAAACAATGGCACTTTTGTTCTTAACCTCTAATTATTAGCGATGACAGATAGTGGCAAATATCATCGAGGCTACAATCTCAATTCACTTTACATAAATTTATTTAATGATGTAACACGACGATTTATGTTCGAGATAAAAATATAACGAGAGTAAGCAGACGAGTGAGAATTTTTAACTTTATTCAGAGAAAATAATTATCACGAGATTGTATGCAAATATATTTATTTAATTTATTTTTTATTGTTTAAGAATAAATAAATAGCTGTAATAATTATGATTTTTCATTTAACGAGCTCAGGTTAAACAAATAATTTTAACAACGTATTAGGAAATATATTTAAGAAATAAATAAATGATGGAATAAAGAATTTGAACAACGAACCTTTATTTTTGTTGTTGTTTTTTTTTTTTTTCGTTCCTTTTTTTTTTTATACGTTTGTGCGTTTAACAGGCGCGAATGAGTTTTTGCAATGGCAAAGGAAATGCAAAGAACCTTGATCCGTTGACCCGGTTGTCTTGGTTCTTTGCTAAGGTACGAGCAAACTTGCCACTGAGGAATCGTGAATGGCGAGAAAGCCGAGAAATCGTTAATGTCGAGAACAACAATACCCACAGCTTATAAAGTGGTACTTCAAGAACCCTATGACTCGTCGGTCGGGTTATTAACATAAATTTACACCCACTAGCAATTCGAAAAAACAACATTTTTTAATTGCACAATTCATTGTTAATGCGATTGATTGACAAATTGAAATTTTTAATTGAATTAATTAATCAAAAAAATGGGTGTTAATTAAGTACAAAATCCAGCGACAAAAAAATCGTTGAGTAGATTTTTTTTTCGTTTTTTTATTTATTTTTTCAGTAGATACATTTTCTCAAGATTTTCAACAGTTGTTTGATTTTCTATTTTTTCTGTTCGACGAAGGACTTCAAAGAGCTCATAACAAATTAATTTATCTTTCGTGGACATGAACTCAATCGCCAATTTAAATCTGTTGCATTCACTGAGTGTTGACAAAATTTCAATTACCAAGTTTTCGTTGTCCGGAGATTTGAGACTTTGAAGACACGTGACAACGCAGTCGATCAAAATATCGGGTGGAACTTCGCTCCGGAAAATTTCGTCAATCAAAACGTGTCTGAAATGAAGATTTTTTTTTTCTAGTTAAAAATTACAATAAACTAAGTTTTTGCTTTGTTAGCTTTCTTCATTTATTTGCTTGTCAAATACTTCGATTTACGTCATTTGATTTTTTTTTAATGTCATTTTTTGTACCTTGTTTCGTTCAACAATCGAAATTTGTTCTCATAGTCCAGGTCCTTCCAAACTTTTAAAAACTCGTGACAATTTTTTGGCAAAGTTTCAGAAGAAATCTTCTCATTTGATCGCTGATCAAAGTTATTTTTTGATCGCACTTTTATTGACTGTACATTTTTATTGTCATCAGCAATAGAATTCCACTTGACCCCTACTTTTGGGGTCATATCCTTGCGATCCAAAGGTTTCAAATGTGCAGCATTGACCTGTAATACATTTTCATAGAAATTAATTCGTAAATAAATTTTTTATTGGTTTTCGTCTCAATACATTCAAACATTTAATCATTTAAATATTTTTAAACAAATTTATTATTGCCTACCATTTGCCTAAAGTCTTCGTAAGTGGGCACAGATTGTTCGATCGCACGAAATTTAGCATCGTTCTGTAAACTATATAATTCGTCGGCCCTTAAAGCTTCGTGTAACTCTTCTTCGAGTCCTTCGTAATTAATGGGCTCTTTGAAAGCTTTCATCACAAAAAACTTTGATGATTAATTAAAGAAATTTTTACCATTGAGTACACATTGGAAATGACAGTTGTTACTGCCCGTTGTCAGGGTAACATTTCAAGGTTGTTATCCACCCTTTTGCTCGTGCGCGTAATTATTGAATCATTGAAACTTTAAACGCGATTGAATAAAATTTTTAATAATAAAAAAGTATTAATTGATATTAAATTGGAAAAATACCTTTTTTTTACACGATCATTTCAATAAATTACAATAATCTTTCCACATTAGAAAGCAATCAACTGATTTAATTCTTTGACTGCATATTTATTTTCAGTTTTTAAAAATTCCTCTGATTCAAATTGCCCAAATTGAATAAATCCCGATCGTCAAAACGTTTCCAAATAATTGTTGATCATGAAAGAGACCTCGAAAAATTGCTGAAGGGTTAATATAGCAACTGAAAAAAATATTGTTTGCCATCAAAAATGGTCACACTATCGAATCACCTTTTTTTCTTTTGTTTCAAATCGTTCGGTCAACGTCACTTTCACAACGTATAAATCATGAGGTTATAAATGTAGAAATTTTGCAAAAAAAAAAGGAAAAAACCGCTTCAACGCAATAATGTTTCGGTATTCTTTACCAAAAATTACCGCGTCATTATGAAAGTAAAAAATCCATCGTATTTACGATCTCGTAAGTGGCTGTTTCTTCACAAAAATATTCTAATTCTTTCGTCAAAGTGAATGGTAGCTACTTCAGAATTTTCTAATAAGTAAAAAGATGATTTGGAAATAAGTAAAAAATTATAATAATCAGCAATTTTAATTCATAAATAATAAATAAATTATATCAATTAATTAATTAATTAATTAATTCGTAAATAATAAATTTAATTCATCCAGTAAAATTTGTTCAAGTCACAGCTCTGCTGAGATCGAACATTAAAAATTCTTCGGACCCTGACGAAGGCTGTGAACCATGGTACTCGACAATTCCGAGCGTCACGTATTTTTGGACTCACAGACCTCAATGGCGAAGAAGGCATAAAAAACGTAAACAATCAAACGCTCCTCGATTTCCTGTATTGGCGTACGCGCGACTAAATAATGAAGATCTTTTGGACAACCTGAAAATACTTGAGAGGCCTTTATCACGCGCTTCCACTTCGCCCTATGAATCTTGCTCCAGTAGACAAATTGTATTGGACTCAGTATCGTCGAGGAATTACAACGACTCGGATAATCACGAAGATAATGATATTCCGTCGAACCAACAGAATCGACAATTCGATCGTAATCTCTCTGCGATCGAATCTCGCAGCGATTCTGGGTAATTTCTTCATGAGTAAATAATTACTTTTGTTTTTTATTCAATAATAATAAATAAGGGAAATATTTGATTATTAAGATTAACAAAATAACTATTTAGATTAGTAGTTAATTAAATTACTTATTTCTCATGCAATTGATCAATTATGCAATTCGTAAATAGATTTTCTAATTACGAATGACACGAAAGACGTAATTAATTAATTAATTACTTCAATAGACGATAAAATACCGATTTTTCAATTGATTAAACTTTCAATTAATGAATTAAACAATTAATTAATTGATTGTATAATTATTACAATTAATTAAATACTACAATTAATTCATTAATTACAATTGATTGAACAATTAGTGACGTAGGTTCATATTATTAAGTAACTTGACAAGTAATTAATTGGATAAATATGGAGAGACATTTTCAAAATATTTGTCGTATAATTTCGCGATAAGAAATGAGTATGGTCTGGAAGTAAGTTCAATAAGAAGCGTTAATATTCAAATGTATTTAATCAGATTGCGAAAGTCGCGAGAGCAGCAGTTGATTCGATTGATAAGATCGCAAAGGCGATTTAGTGTCGCGAGAAACGTGGTCGACAATGGCCAAGCAGGGACGGTGGCGTTTAGCAGTGTAGAGGTCAATCGAATGGTTCAGTCGTCGGAAGAACGCGAGTCTCAATTAGACTGCAGTGAACCGAAGCGACGGGTTACTTTCAACAATTGTGTATCGACGGAATCATCAATCGATACGAAGATTCGTGAAAATAGTGAAAGCAACGATACCGATGCTTATCATTGGAGGAAAAGTTTCGTGCGATTGAGCGAAGACGACGACGATGACTTTTCCTTTCATACCGATCTCGATCATTTATTTTCTTCGATGATTTTCGACCTGTCATCGAAATCCTCGCTGTCATTCACGTCCTCGCTAAACTTGGATAAACCAAGGAAAACGGAATCACATTTTTTTGACAAAAGCGGCGAAAGTATTTTTTATCTTAACTCCTCGTACCTCAAGGAAAGTTCCTCCGATCTGTTGCCGGTAAAGAAGATTTTTTCCATTGAAAATCATCCCGAGAAATCCATTCTCCAAGAATTCGTTGACGATAAAAAAGACGTGAACGTGATACAAATTTCGAGAAAAAACAGTGCGAAAGAAGAAATCGCGGGAAACCTTTTTAAAAAATCTGTTAATGACGAAAATGATCCCAGTTACCAGCCGAGCATCGAACGCATAATCTTTGAGTTGAAACATCTGACTGACCAAGAGATGGCGCCACCACCCGAAAGAATGATCGATCAAAGATCGATAATTTGTTCCTCAGCCGCTAGAAATCATATCTCGACCGACACCAGCGATCTCTTTGAATTATTTAGCACTTCGAAGTCGTGCCCGATCTCTGAATTACCGAAAAGTCTTGTCAACAACGTGGGATTGAAAATCAGTGACATTATCGATTTAATTAACCCACCGATTGGCCAACCGCATAAAATTATTCACGAACTATCGACAGTTGATAAAAAAGAAATAAATCATTTTGAAACTGTAAAAAAAGTCGTTGAAAATACTGGAGAGATTTGCAAATTCGAAAACAATAAATGTTCGAACGCTGGAGTAGAAAAAATAGATTTATTGAGAATCGAAACCGAAACTGATGGAGAGTATGAATCACTTTTTATCGAAATGAAAGATCTTCACGAAAATCTTCGAGATGCAGACTTCCTGGATAATTTCATTCCGCTGAAGACCGGAAACTATTCGGAACCGATTCGCCAACCAATCGCCAATAATTTACCGGAAGTTCAAAGAAATTCTGACTCAACAAATTCCACGAGTCAACAAAACGATCATAAATCTTGTTCGGTCGATGGATGTTGCATGATTTGTGGGCGAACGAAAATTGACAATCCTCGGTACGCGATTTTATTATTGATGGCAATTAATTTGAGGGGTTTCACCAGAATGAATCTCGATTTCGACCTTTTTTTCCCAAAATGACATTTTTCAATTGCTTTGACAGCAAAACAACAAATCTAATTAATGCTTTAATGGAACTGGCTATTTTTTTATTGACCGAACCAATATTTTGATTTTGTATTTTTTTAAATTATTATTTTTGTTTGTATTTTCTTGAATGCTCGCCATTTTGTTATTTTTGTAAAATTTCGTGTTCTTTAGGAAATAAGAAATGGCAGGGAATTCTTTGGTTTTTTTTAATGATTTACACGATAATTATCGCTAATTAGCTGTCAATTGCATACGATGACGTTTTCTGGGAACTATTTTTGTTTGTTTTTGCTGTTTGTTAACCTGGTGGAAACCCTTCATTCCTGGTTGAATATGAATACCAGAAAAATGATAATAATCCCGAACTGTGAAGGTACCTGAGACCAGTTTGTCGTGTCAAGGGAGCAACGCTTGCTCCGCGATTGGAAAATGATCCATGGATCAATGTAATGAACAGAGTAAAGAAGCACGAAAGTGGCAGGGAAATAATGCCGCGAGTTCGGAATAAACAAAACATCGAACCTGAAAGTCGTGACGAATCATCAAAAAATACGGATGATATCGAAAGGGACGATAAAAAAAAAGTAAACGATACGATTGTGGCTCCCAACGAAGAAGATTCGGAAGTTGTTGAAAAAGAAGAAATGGAATGTTTCAGTGTTTTCGTAACGGAAACTGACAACTCGATTTCAACGGACGACTCGAACGTAAGATTATTTTTTTATCAACTTATTCACATTTTTCAAAATAATAATCATTCATTCATTAATTCAATCGTTTCCGGATAAAAATAAAAAACCAAGTTCTTCTTTATAAAGAAAAGTTTAAAATTGACTTTTTATGTTTTTACCAAAAATATTATGACTTAAAAGTTATAATAATTTTTGTTAGACGTACTAATTTTTTTTTCGACAAACGCTTTCGAATATTTGGACAAAAACAAACGAAATGGGGAGAGCAACAATTTTTTCTATTTAATTAAAGTCATCCAACAAAAAATTTGGCAAAAAATGCTTTAATTTGATTTTTCATCGTCCTTTCGAATGACAGGATTAATAAAAAAATTGAAAAAAAGTTTGATTTCTTGAAAACACTGAAAAATCGTGGCCCATAATAAATATTTATCGTATTTCGTAAAACGTCTTGTTTATTACGAGTTTATGGAAGCCTGTGAATATTTTAATTGGCGAAAGGGTGTTGGGTCGAGGGACCAGTCGACGAGTTGTTCGTCGCCAGAGTCCGGATTCGATTCATCCTCGAGTTCCTACGACAGTGGGACGAGACTGCGAGGGCAATTAGCTAAGGCTTATTGCACGAGGGAGTCCGTGAGAACGGTGAATGTCACGAGCAATAGACTTTTGTGCGTCATTTCCGAAAGCGACACTCTGATGGGTTTGCCACAATTTTTGCCAAAAAAACCACCCGACTGGTTCGCTCGTCAAGTGCCGAGAAGAAAATCGTCGCGAAGATAAAAAAAAACCGTAAAAACATTTTTTTTTGCATAATCTCAAAAGAGGAATTCAAGAATTTATTTAAAAAACTGAAAACTGACCTGTATTTGTACTTAAATCGTGTTTTTTTATTCGCATCAATTTTTTAAATTACAAAAATAAAAACAACATTTTGTTTCTTACGTTATTGAATATTTATTGTTTCGAAGTCTTTGTCCAAAGCTGCAGTATCTTTGCAGGCTTGCTCTGCCAGCAGTCTCGCCTGCCGTTTTTTGTAAAGCTTGTCGTGAGTCCTCTTCATTTCCAGGATTTCTTTCATTTCTTCCTTATCCTCCTCCTGAACAAATTAACACATTTTTTGACGTTTAAAAAAATAATAATTCACTCATTTTTATTATTCAAATCATTATAAACATTATTTTTATTGAGTTTTCATTGATTCTTTCAATTTTGGTCGCTGCAGTGTCACTCTGGGTCCATTTGACCCGGAGCCTCCTTCATCTGCTTGTTACAAGCAGCCCTTTTGTTGGTTTTTGAGGAAAAAAATCTGGAGTATACTTTGAACATGCCTGAATATGTGTGCATCATAAAAATAAAGATTTTTTTTAAATCTAATCGAACAACAAAATTGTTAAAACTTTCGGCCTTTGACAAAGTGAATATTTTCGCAAAGAAATCATGATTTTTCGTTTCACGATAAAAAATGAAATGATTCACACAAATTCGGTTTTATATTCACGAAAATTCATACCGATTGGTTCAATCGAAGTACAAGGGCTCTTCGGCCATCGGACATGGGCTGAGAATAATCCATGAGCTTTTTCAGCCTCTCAGCTGGGCTGACGCCTCGCTCAACCACAAGAACAATTCGTGCCCACTGTGAATATAAAACACACATCAAGCTGCACGGTATATTCGACAAGGATCTTAAAGGATCGTTCTCCCGCGTTTTAAATGGTGCATGACCACCGTACAAGAGTGCATAACTGTTTAATTCAATTTGAATTTACACATAAATACATCCATAGAGAATGTCCCGAATTTAAATGACAAATTTACTGAACCGTGAGGAGAATTGGCAAAATTATTTTTTTCATTACGTACATTTTTATTATAATTTTGCATTCGTCATCCATTAAATTCTTTATTGCACTTTCGAATACTTCGTATAATATTTTTATTTTGCAACATTATAAATTTTTGAATTACTAGCAGTAAATCCGTCGTTTCCATCTTTCGTTTTATTATCAATTTCCGATTAATATTTTTAATTAATCGAAATTTCTACGAACGGTAAACGGAGCAGTTGAATAAAGTCTTCAAAACAAAACAAAAAAAGTAAATAGAACGTCACAAAACAAGTGCAACTCGATAATTTCTTTGAAATGTTCCAAAAGCTTGTCCAAAAAGTCATTTTGAATGCAACAAGTCTCGTTTTAAACCATTAAAAAATTTCGACCGAGTACTATTTTGATTTATTTTTGAAATTGGTTGAATTATCAGAGCAGCGAATTTTCGAATAGTCGAAAAATATGATTTTTTTTTCTTCTGCTTGATTTGTTTGTCACTGTGCAAACGAATGGCCTTTCGTTCCTGAATGTACAGTGACGTTTTTATGTATTTCCATTTTTTTATAAAAGCCACACTCCCACACATTGCACCTAAGATAATCTTGCCGAGAGCTACTGAAATATTTACGCAAAAGTAACCACCGTGCTACTTTCCCGGAGAATTGTCATCGCGCGCGTGTATCTCAAGATCACGAGCTCCATATCAAGTATTTATACACGCGTCATTCACTCGGTAACGATATAAAAGCAGCGATGACAAGGATTTGCGAAATTCCCACATCACCGATTTAACTGTTACGCGAGAGAGCCCTCTCGTCATTTACATTTAAATGTTAAACCGGAGAAAAAAACAAACCGAACGATTTTTTTTTCGGTGCTGTTCGCTTTAATATGGAAAAAAAATGAGGAATCAAGGATAAACGTGTAATTTTAATTCGATCGGAATATCAGAAATGATCATCGACGATACCTGTCTCTGCCATTCGTTCCTGGTTTCCGCAATCTTCTGATAAGTATTTCCCATCATAGCGATTAACATGTTGACGAGAAGAATAGCAACAATAGCCATGTAAACAACAAAGAGGCACTGAAAAGAAGAAAAATAAATAAATGACGAAAACAGTGAGTCTGTTGAAAGAGAATTGAGTTAAGGTCACTCATACTTGACGCTCGATCCATTCGCTCGTAACAACAACATAAACGTATTCATTGATTCGAATCATCAATATCAATGATTAATCTGAAGGATAATACACCTTCTCGCTAAATGTGATTCGTCATCGTTCAGAGAACATTAATAAACCGATTATTATTCATTTTTTTTTTTAACGTTCAAACCCTCCCGCTCTTTTTATACGAGCGTGCGTTTCGCGCCCTCTCGCGGATTAGTACATTACACGGGCAATTACCACGAGATTCTCGCGCCGAGCCAATATTATTCTTGTTCAAGAATGCGAAGGAAAAGAGGGAGAATATCGTGGTACGCGATCGTAAACCTAAATAATCTCAGACGGATACCAGATTATATATCGTTGTCTTTACAAACACTAGAAGGCAAAGAGCTTTTTATATTAAGATTCATAAAACTCTTGACTTCCATCGTTCATAATGTTTTTTTTTCTCATTCTCTTTTCTTTTATACTCCGTTCTGTTTATTTTTTTCGTCACCTTGGCCTCCATCTCGTGCTCTGTTCTCTCGAAAGCCCCGTAATAATCTCCGAAGTTCGTCATGCTCATAAGAAACATTGCCATAACGCTCTCCATTGGCGACGGCATTGGGTTGCTCACCGAGTCATCGACTCCTTCCGGTGTGTTTGGATTGTCGAAAGACAAAAATATTATGTAGTAAGCTGCAAAATAATCAATAAATATATAAACGTTTTAAAATATCAATTTCGAAAAACAAATTATCAACAAATTATTTTAACATTATTGAATATTTATTATTCCGAGACGTCAATGGTGATCGTCCATTTTTCTTTTTTGTTACGCTTTCCCCGAAGAATGTTTATGTCGAAGAACCGATAAAAATTAAAGACTTCTGAACAATTGGTTCGGGAGGGAAACTTTTTTCAAAAATTTGTTGTAATTTTATTTAAATTTTTAGTGTCGACAAAATTGCAATATTGCAGACGAGGAACGCATTTTCCGCTGCAGAAAAAAATGGGATAATTGTTCACTCCACGGTGAGGTTTATGTCCGAAAAAATTGATTATATAAGGTTCTAGGGTTCGATGCGAAAAGTCTTTTGTCCTTAAAATCCATCGTTTAACGGAAGCGCGAAATAGCGATTAGAATAAAAAGATCAAAGCAAGATTAGGGGACATTCCGATCGGGCCAAGTGTTCACGGAATGGTGCAATGTTGTGGTGAATAAGAAAATCCGTTAAAGTCAATGGCACTTTGCCGAGTGAGGAGGTGGTGAACCGAGCGAGTCTCGAATAGTTAAGAATGGATGAATCAGTCCGTGAGCGTAGGTGATTCGAATAGTATAGTACTATTATATCATTCCGTGCGAATATCTGAGTTTGTGTACGTGACTCTCTCGTCCGAGAAATATACTGAGTGTCCTAAAATCCGTGCTGTCGATTCGCGTGTTCATAGATCGTAATAAATTCAAGAGATGAAAGTTCAGGAGTATTTTTCTTTTCGACGCAGAAGAGAAATTTCCGTGAGAAATTAATTCATTAGCCAATTGGATGAGTGGCGAATCGAAAGTGCAAAAAGCTCTCGCACTTAATTAATTGATTAGGACGGACGAGATTGATTGGCACTAATCAATTAATATCTAATGAAGGGTACGTTGGAAAGAAAAATTTCTAACAACTTTTTTCTTCAGAACATCGCGATCCAACTAATAATCCA